>SEYY01011010.1:0-50000 GCA_009176605.1 Armadillidium nasatum
CTCTTGAAAAGATAGAATCTAAGTCTTTTCAGTTCTTTCACACTAATTCTCTTCAATCTCTTTGCGCACGTCAAAGTTCTGTTACTTTCCATTCTATCGCTCATTACAACAGCACTGCTCTATTGAACTCTACTATCGCATACCTCCTTCAATGAAACAGGATAGTGAGAGACGTCTTTTTACAATCTATTTCATTTTTCTGTCGAGGAAATTTCGAGAGGAAATGAGGAAGGTGGAATAAAGATATTAACTTTAACTCTTCTGTCATGATACCTTGAAAATATGAACAATTTCAATTATTATATATATATATATATATATATTATATATATATATATATATATATATATATATATATATATATATATATATATATATATATATATATAATATATATATATATATATATATATATATATATATATATATATATATATATATAATATATATATATATATATATATATATATATATATATATATATATATATATATATATATATATATATATATATATATATATATATATATATATATATATATATATATATATTATATATATATATATAAAATCTGACAAACAGAAGATTATCGCAGGATACATCAACTTCGGTGCGGTGCGCACCAGAGGCCGCACCACGCACCGCACCGCACCGTTGATTTCCTTTGCGCACCGCACCGCACCGCACTTTTAATTTTTCTTTCGCACCGCACCGCACCGCACCAGGTTGCTGAAAATGCGTTGCGCACCGCACCGCACCGCACCAAAATGACCGCACCACGCACCGCACCGCACCGCACCCGGTGCGTCGGCCACCCTATATAATATATATATATATATATATATATATATATATAAAATGATATTTTCTAAAACCGATAATCGATATTTTTAACCGATAGTATCGAGGGCACTTTGATATTATTAAAAGCATCATAGTTAAAGTCTATGAAAAGCATGGACTTTTACTCATTTAAAGTCATCGATAATCGATATATCAGTATTTTTTAAAATATCAGCATCCCTAGGATTATGCCCAAAGGTGGCACAACATACAGAGGCCTCGAAAATGAGATGTAATATGTAAATTATTACCTTTTTTGAATTTAAAAAAAGTAAGCCATGATAATTTTTAAAAGTAATCTGTATGTACAATATTTCTATATAATTTCTGATTTAAAAAATGTAAATTGTTTTTGCTCTATGTCATTATTATCGGCACTTTTGTTTTAATAACAGTCTACCCCTCTGTATTTGAGGCCCTATAACTCAAAATAATAGCACTTTTTGAATACAAATGACTATTTTTTTTAAAAAAAACTAAAGGGATCAAATGCACAGAAAATTTTAAAATATTATTGAAAATATTAAATAAAATTTACTACTAAAATATAACGTTAGGGGTATTTTAAATATCAGTCAAAAAATTCTCTGTTTTAGTTCTGACACAGGCGATAAGGGGAGATTAATCGCCATGTATTTTTAAAAATCGAGAAAGGGTTTTATCAATGAAAATCCGACTTGCCGCAACTTTTGGGGTGAAATTATATACAATTTAAATAACTGATGAAATAAGTGAATGAATATATATAAAGTTTTTATAATAAAATTTTCCACATAATTTAAAATTTAGAAATATTATTTGCTGTATTGTTATATTTTTAGATTTAATTTATTTATTTATTTATAAGGGGACCCTTGGATTTCATTTTAATTAAAATTTCATTCGATTCTCCTAAAAATTTCAGTATATATAGCTTTTTTCCCGACGAAAATAGTCGATTCCTAACGTTTTTACGAGAGATTTAATGTTTAGCAGTTATATGGGAATGTTTTTCAAAATTTAAATCTACGGTGAAGCCACATAAAAAATATTTTTGGTCTGAAATTTGGAACATATGTTCCTTATTCTATTGGCTACAAAAATTTCTGATAGAATTTTGCTCCCAGAGTTACACAAAAAACAGTATTAGTCCAAGACTGACTCACTGTCGAAAGAAATTATTTTTTGGAAAAAAAAAAATTTTTTTTTTTTTTTTTTTTTTTTTAAAAAAAAGTATAATTACTACGTAAATAAATTTTGGCATACTTATAGAAGAGTGTTGACGCTACAAATTCTTTTTATACTTTGTTCGATCTGATTTGTTTGTTCCGAGATATGATCTCTCAAAAAAGGTCATTTTAGAAAATTTTCAAAAATTTCAAAAGTTTGAGAGGCTATACTTTCCTTCAAACAATTAGCATTAAATAATGTTTTAAATAAATGTTGTAGACCTATCTCTCCTCTAAACAATGTCCAAATTTAATCAAAATGTCGCATGGGATTTTTTTGAATAATTTTTTTTCTCCGAAAGGGAAAAAAAATTTCAAAAAAAAATTCGACTGAATATATCTTTTTTTTTGGACGTGATATCAAAAATCGCTTGCGACTGATTAAAGAGATTGGGGCTAAGATTGTTTAGGCCAATTTTCATCTCACGTGGAAAAAATTTTTTTTAGATCTAATTCTTTTTTTTTTTTGAATTTTGACCAGAGCATTATTCTATGAAACTATGAAACCGTTATAGACTCATAAAAACACTAAAAATAGAGCTTTTTTCACCGGGAAAAAAGCTATATACACTGAAAATTTCTGCCAAATCGATTAAAAAATAAAAAAAGCTGTGAAATCCAAGGGTCCCCTTAATTTTTATAATAAAATTTTCCACATGATTTGAAATTCAGAAACATTATTTAGTGTATTGCTATATTTTTATATTTAATTTATTTATATATTTATTTATTTACTTCGATGCATTTTAATGTAAATAAACATTTTATGCATTTAAAAAATTCGTATTTTGTAGGTTGCTGTGGAAATTTTTCTCCAACAGCTCAGATAGCTTGACAATGTTTTGGCGGCTAGGCCATAGTCCAGTGTTTCCTGCTTAAAAAGATTTGTTTTGTTTTGAAAATTTTGTATTGATGAATCTTTAAGGTAACTGATAAATTTCAACATCTGCGCGTTAATGTCGGATTATTTATTTTCTTCTGATTTTGGTACTTTAATTTTTTTTATTGTATAGACAGTTAATGTTTGAATAAATTTATGTTTTGGTTCTTGCAAAATCACTATAGCCAACACGTTGTAAATTGGCTAACATTCTAATATGGTAGCAACAAGAGGACATCGGGAAAGTGAAGTGGAAACAAAGCCATCTCATCCACAGAGAGAATGCCGTAAACCAAAAACAAATTTTCAGGAGCCTGAGGATGAGGTACGTATCCTGGTAGTATAGTTAGTTGTATTTTATAAAAATTTTAAAAAACTGTTTGAGGTAAGTTTCTAGTTCATGGTAAGAAATCAATATTTTTTGAACAGCAAAGGTATGAAACCAAAGGAAAATGAGGTAAATGTTAAGTTATCCAACCATTCATTATATGGAAATATCGAAACATCAATATATCTATGCAAATTATTTTACATTTGTATAATTATTATTTAGCTTTAATTTCATTTATGCCTATTAATATTGTTATTTTTATATTATTATTATTTATTAGGCCTTACAGATAAATGGATCAATTATTATTTTATTGGAATTAATATTATTTATAATATATATTATATATATATATATATATATATATATATATATATATATATATATATATATATATATATATATATATATATATAACGTATAATTATTAAGAATAGAATTTAATTTTTTCTTACTCAGCTTAGCTGAGAAAATGATTATAATATGATTTTTTTTTTTAGTTTATCAGCGAATGGGAAAGAATTTTATTAAAAAAAAAATAAAAATACTAAAAAATTCAATTTATTAAAATTTAGATTATTTTTACAATTGGTGCATTCCAGGACAAATCTTTTGAAAAAAGTAATACTCCAATTCTGATTTTTTTGATTCGTATTTAGGGTATTTATGACTAGAAAACATATTGGTTCAAATAAAAATATGCCATAACTAACAGTTCTTGAGTTACAGGCCCCCAAAAATTAGAGATCCCCCAAACTGTATCCAGGTTAAAAGTCTGTAGCATGTCAGTGGATAGACATAAACTATATATATATATTATTTATTTTTAAAATCAGCATGCTTGCAGTTTTCATATCGAGACTAAAATCAGATCTCAAACTTAAATAAGGAAAAAGTTCTCTCAAATTTCCCAGTTCACCCCCTTCTGACCCCCTTGGACACTGAATTCCAAATTTTAAAATTACATTATTTAATAATATATTTGTAAAGAAAGAAAAGTGGGTATAGAGCTTTTAATATTTTTAATGAATTAAATAAAAATAATTTTTTAAATTTTGTTGTTTTTAGTATAAATAATTAGTTTATGGTTCATTATATTCATTTTATTATCTATAAGAATACTATATATTTATAATCTAAATACTGTAAAATGATTCATAAGGCTACCAAACAGGAAATCAAATATTTAAGATTTATAAATAAAATTAACATTTACCTTTATTACTTTTAAATGGAACTTTTAAACTTGTTCTATGTGTAAAGCCTTTTCTTTATGAGAATTAAAGTAATCCATTTCTTAATATAGTCATTGAATATTTCTAAATAGTATTTATGACTCAAATCATAAATTATATCTTTGTTATACCCCAAGTATCACTTTGCATACCTCCTGGGGTACGTATATCCCACTTTAGAGATCACTGACATAAGTAACAATTTGTAAAACAAGTGGTTATATTGTATCATTTAACAAATTTTTTCAATTCTTTGTCCTGGAAGGTATCCTATATTCTCTGTATTCCATAATTTAAAATTAGGCTGACTTGAAATATTTAGAATGCTCTCTCTGGGTATCATACACTCGTCTTTAATTTGTGGAAACACATAATATTTACTGTATCCTAAGGGAATCTGAAAATCAATTTTGAAATTGTCAAACTCTTCATCAAGTTACTATATAAAACCTATCAATGTCATTGTAAGTGCATTAATTAGAGGTTAAATTTTATTAGATTTATAAAGTCCCTATAAGTATGTTTAAAATTTAGAATTACATTCATAAACATATACTCTATTTTTAAAATCAATTATTTAATTCCTTTCATTTCTGCCAAATATATATATATATATATATATATATATATATATTCGTCCTATATATATTATATATATATATATATTTCTTTTTATATATATATATATATATATATATATATGTATATATACAGTATATATATATATAAAGAATAGATAGGCAAAATTCGAGGCTGGGAACGAATTAATCCATTTTCAGTTAATTCCTATGGGAAAAAATTATTCGATATTCGTCTTTTCGATATTCGTCATCCCCTCAGTTAATGTAATATTAATATATTATATATATATATATATATATATATATATATCACAGTATCAATGTAATATTAAGTTCTTGAACATTTTTTAATGTAACATTATGTATGTGGATAAATTGAAATCAATAATTTACTATATTTATCTTCAAAAACACAAAAATTTCAATCCAAATAAATGATATTATATTCAACAAATATTGCCATTTTTATCATGGTATTTTCAAAAGTGTTAATATGCTGAATAGATCTCATTCTATTCATATAAATACAAATGAATAGCACATGAAATATATATATATATATATATATATATATATATATATATATATATATATATATATATATATATATATATATATATATATATATATATATATATATATATATATATATATATATATATATATATATATATATATATATATATATATATATATATGTATATATATATATATATATATATATATATATATAGTAAATTGTATCCATGTATCTTCCCTCCTCAAATCAGTTGAAGTGGTATCAGATTTTGATGAACTTGCAGTTTCAGTGACATTGAAACTTTTTTCAAGTTTCCTCATCAGAGACTGTTGAGCTTTCTTGTAGATGGACTGCATTTTCCTTTTTATGTTTCTTTGGTAGAAAATCTGAAATCCAATTTTTATCAAAGATAGTTTTTGAATTACATATTTCCCAATTCATACATAAAATCTTCCATATTGGAGAATTTATATACAAATACGGTAATTCTATTTTCATAAAGTTTTATTAAAGTTTATTAAAGCATTTTCATAAGAATAGTGTGTCTATCATTTTTCTCAAATTCAAATTGTACCTAAATGAATAATTTTACACTGTACATAAATAAAGTTCTATCCAACAAGAAATGAGACTTAAAGATGTTCCTATGTAAAACTGTGTATCATGGTAAACTTACATTGTCATATTGAAGTTACTGTAAGTTGTCCAAGAACTTTTTCAACTTTTTTCTATGTTTTCAACAAAATCTTCAAGTTCTGATTCACATGAATCTATGGACTGAGCTTCATCAGTACTAGGAGAACTTGGGGTATATTAGAATAATAAAGATTCAAGCTCTGGGTTATTATTCAGTCTCTTTCAACAATTGGAGCAAAGCCACGTTTCAAATGTTAATTTCCCTTTACATTTAACAATGAGATTCTCATTAACTTTTCTAAGATTTTTGAAAAAAAAATTTTTCATGCATTTTTAGTGAATCAGAACAATAATCTGGTCATTTCAAATGTAATATAAGTGCTGGAACAAAAAAAAAAATTTAATTAATTTTTTAATAGTATATATATATATATATATATATATATATATATATATATATATATATATATATATATATATATATATATATATATATATATATATATATATATATATATATATAGTTAAAGGTTAAGAAGTTGTCTGACCTTCGATATTTAGAAATATCAATATATGGAAATATATATATCAATGCAAAAAATATAAAAAATTTTTTGACATTTGTAGTATTATTATTTTTTTTTTTTTTTTTTATTTTTTTTTTATTAATATTATTATTATTATTATTATTATTATTATTATTATTATTATTACTATTATTACTATTATTTAGTTTTCTAGCGTACTTAGTTTGACTTATCATAACCTGCATGACTGAAGTCTGGTGTGTGATACAGTCCTTAACCGATAGATGAAAATTTCAAAATATTTATATAAAAAATATTGATATACAAGGTCAGACAACTTCTTAACCTAAGCGATATATATATATATATATATATATATATATATATATATATATATATATATATATAATATATATATATATATATATATATATATATATATATATATATATATATATATATATATATATATGTATATATATATATATATATATATATATATATATATATATATATATATATATATATATATATATATATATATATATATATATATATATATATATATATATATATATATATATATATATATATATATATATATATTAGGGATGCACTGATTAATCGGTAGATAATCGGTAATCGGCCATTCACACGATTGATCGGCCGATTGCTTAAACCCTTTACCAGAACAAACCAACCTTTACAAGACCATTTCATAACTGCCAAGTTAATCATCAGATAGCTTCGACGCAGTAACAAATAACAATACCAATGTAATTTTCAAAATTGTTAGTCGTTTTGTGTCTGGCTGCTATTATGGCTTTTGCCTTTTTTTTTTTTTTACTTTATTAAGAAATCATTCATAAATTATTAAACATTAACATATTATAATTGACTCATTGTTAATACAAATACTAAAAATACATACATACAAAGTGCATAAAAATACTACTAAATTTTGGCAGTTTTCCTTGTTTTCTGTTTATACTGTTGCCTCTTCAATTTATGTTGTCTTCTATCTCAGCTCTCAAGCTCATCAGTATTTAAAGTTCAATACTCTTAAGTTATAATGCAGAAATAATGAGTTTCCCCATTTTCAGGACACAGCCTATTCCATGTAGATTCCTAGATATTACCACCTGTACTAAAGAGTCTTTCACTCAACAGATGATGGTGGTGCCCTTAAATATTTTGAAGCCAAACTGCTCAATATTGATAAAGTCTCCTGTGTCTTTTTCCACCAAAGAAATGGGTTTTCGCTTCTTTGAAGTGTTGGTAGAGTTAAATATTGATCCAGTTCCTTTGCGCATTTACGAGTAACAGATTTACTCTTCTTGAGTTTGGGTTGCACATCTGTTGTACTTGCAATGTCTAAGTCTGAATTTATTTTCATAGGCTTATTTGACTCAAAATCATCTAACAGTTTTGAAAGGGAAACAGTTTTAGGTACACTTTCATAAGTTTCATTATCTTGATCATCATTAGAAGAGCTGTCTCCTGTTTGACTATCAATAGAATTTATCTCAGCTTGATGTTCTACAATATCTATAACCCATTTCTTAATAGTGTCTTCTTTAATGTCATCCTTTTGAAATTTCAATTTAAATCTGGGATCGAAGAAAAGTAGCCAAGCACAGAAATTTTTCATTTAGTATGATGTTAAATCTTTTTTCAGTTGATGCACTGAATTCTTCAACAGTTGAAATAATTCCAGTAAATTCACCAGTAGGTTTGGTAGCTTTTAATAGAAATAATCTGAGAGCTAATATTGTAGAGGATTATCATTGATATAGTTGATGTTCTGTTACTTGATTCTTTGCTGATGTCTTCAAATGGACTTAATAACTGGACAACTTTTTCAACAATTGTCCATTGGTAACTTGATAAAGTTGGAATGTTATTGTCAACAGCATACATTATAAAAGCTTTTCGCTGTTCTAAATTTCTTTTCAGCATATAATATGTTGAATTCCAACGAGTAGACACATCTTGAAATCAGTTTATGTTTGTCTAATTTAAGCTGCTCCTGGATTTCGGTTAATTTGCTAATCGCTAATGGAGAATGATTAAAGTGTGAGACTATTTTTCTGCTAATTGCAATTATATTGCTCACAGCCTTTTGCGAAAATATTGATTCATTTACTGAAAGTTGCAATGTGTGTATGAAACATGATAGTGACTGTACACCACACTCCCTCATACCACCAACCATATTTGCAGGCGGAATCTCGTAGTACAAGAAAAATTTTTGTTGGAGATCTTATACTCATTCAGAACAATGTGTAGTTGTTCACTTATTATTTCGGCTGTATGTGAACCAGGGAAAGGAACAACTCTAAGCACAGCTCTACATTGTTCAAACTCATCTGAAAGCCAATGGCCTGTCACACTCAGAAATGGAGCATTATTTGTTGAAGCTGTCCAAATGTCTGTGGTCAAAGAAAGACTGCTAATTTCATCGAGCGATGTCTGAATTTTTGCTTTTACTTTCATAAATATATATCCAGGATTATTTTGTCTGTGAAATATTTTCTTGATGGAATTCTGTAATTAGGACAGAGTTTTGCAATAAGCCTTTGGAATCCAATGTCAGATGTTAAAGAATATGGTTGAATATCAACAGCTATCATTTCTCCTATCAAATAATGTATTTCTTGGGACTTGTGATCGTTAATATTCCAAATTTTACTCTTTTCTAAAACTGATTGTATAGTTGGTTGAACTTTTTTTGGAGGCTCATAGTTGCTGCAACTTGCTTCTGAAGTACTTGGCTGAGACCAATCATATTGCCTTTTCAGCTTATCCGTTTCAGCTTTTGCTTCATCTGAATGAATTTTCTTAATGTGGTTCAACATATTTGTCGTTGTATAACTTTTTGCAGATTTGCCACCTCTTGATATGGTGGCTTTACATAATTTACAAATACATTTACTGTTATCCTTAGGATGAACATCAAAATACTTCCAACAATAACTGGTTGACATACTGCTTTCGTTATAAAGTGTAATTAATATTTAATTATTTATATTTCTATAATCGAGATTCTAGAATCTAGAGTTATCTTTAAAATTTAAAATTTTTATTTTTTAATATATCTGAAAAGTAAGCAATAAAAATGATTTAATAATGAAAACATGCATAGTTATTAGTAATAAATAATAATGTTGATAACTGCTTTTTCTCAGTATTAATTTAAATTAATAATAAGTAATAATTTATTATTAATTAATTAATAATAACTCATTACTTTTTAGGTGTCATTGATGAAAGGCCTATTAATCGGTAATCGGCCTATTAATCGATAATCGGCTACTTGGCTTATCGGTGCACCCCTAATATATATATATATATATATATATATATATATATATATATATATATATATATATATATATATATATATATATATATATATATATATATTATATATATATATATATATAATATATATATATATATATAGGAAATAACCGACCGGGGCTGGGGTTGCCTAAAATTTGTGAAGAGGTCAAAAAGCACTGAAATTTTTGGTTAAAACAATTAGATATAAAGTTAATTGAGGTTTATTTAATTATAAGAAAGGGGTAGAATAGCCAACATTCACTTAAATTAATGATTATATGCATTTTTTCTGGAAAAATGTCAGAAAATTACAAATTTTTTATAATAAAAAGTCCAAAAATTAAAAAAAAAAAAAAATTTGATTCATAATAGTGATTCAACAGCTTTACCTATAAGCCCACAAAGTAAAGTTTGAAAAAATGTATGATATAAAATTTTCAATATAACCTATATTTATACATATCATTGTTATATTATTGCTATGTATCAAACTTGAATCAATTAGCTACATTATTTAAAAATTATTATTTTTTTTATACTTTCAATCAATATGGTTAAAATATCAGCTTCAGCGGAGTATGGAAGTACTTTACAATGTTTCAGGATGGGCTCGAAATAGCTAAATGTAACATCTGCAGTCAGAAAATTAGAAGAGGACCTCCGGGTGGTACAAGTAAAAAATTTTTAACCAAATCTTTATGGGGGCATAAAATCAAAACACAAAAATGAACATTCACTAGCAGAAAAGGAGTAGTCAAAAGAAACAGAAAAAAAGAGAAAATTTTAAAAAAGCAAGAAGAAATATCTTAATTTTCTTATATTGTTTACATTTTTTTTTTAATTATTTGACTGATTGAGCTGAAATTTTCAGGGAATATGCATTTTTTCCTAAAGTTCTGAGTTGATTTTGAGCATTTTTCTGAGTCTATAACGGTTTGAACGTTATTTGGACACAAAGTTAAAAAAAATAAATAACGGGGTCAAACCACTGGTCCACATGAGCTGAAAATTTAACTGAATAATCTTAGCCTCAATTTCTTGCATTGGTGAGAACAGATTTTTGATATCACATCTAGAAAAAAAGATATAAGCACAGAATTTAAAAAAAAAAAAAAATCGTACCCTTCCTGAGAAAAAAATTATTTAAAAAACATGCTACCTATTATTTTTTTATTTTTGGATATTGTTTAGAGGAGGGACAGGGCTGCAATTTGTATTTAGTGCATTATTAAATGCTTTTTGGTTGAAGCGAGATATAGCCTCTCAAACTTTGGAAATACTTGAAATTTGGTCAAAAATGGACCTTTTTTGAGAGGCTATATCTCGAAACCAACGACTCTCATCGAATAAAGTATAGAGAAGAATTTGTAGCCTCATCCCTCCTCTATGCATCCTACTAAAATAAGGAATGTTATAGTTATAGTTTTGTTTTAAATTTTATTGACCGAAAAGGTGGATTTTTTTTCTATAGTTGTTTAGTTTTGGGCTTATAACATTTTTTCTATAACTCTGGGAACAAATGTCTTTTACATGTTTTCGTAGCTAATAGAATTATGAATATACATCCAAATTTCAAGTTATTCCGAAAAGTGGTTTGGCCCCGCCATTCATTTGAAAAGGGTCAAATTTCCCCTCAAAAAAAAACTTTTTAGCAGTTATAGACTCAGAAAAACGCTAGAAATGGACTTTTTTTTCACCAGGAAGAAAGCTATATACATTGAATAGTAAAAATGAATAGTAAAAATGCAAGTGGTGGCTTAAGTTTTGAAGAATAAACAAATAAAATAATCTAGATCTCACATACACTCCACAAAGTTAGAGGAGGGTGTTATGCAATTACATAATCTGGAAAACAGTGTTCATTGTAGTAGTGATAGTATAGTACATAAAATTGTTGCATCACTCACCTTTTACTTATAAGTAGAGTGATGCAACATTTTTATGGCATGAAAAATGTTAGAGTTAATGTGAGTGAGAGAACCCCAAATGTAATACATACTTTATACAGGCAATTGAAGATTTATGTTGAATGTTTTTCAAGAAAATCTATGATGGTGTGCAAGATTGTGATTGTAGATAGATGAAAGAATTGAGTTTTTGTTGTTTTAGATGTTAATTGCTTTAAAGCTACCCTCTTAGCATTAGCTATTTACTCTTGGGTTAAATGCTTTTATGAAATGTAAGGAGTAATGAACAGTGGTGTCATTAAGAGTTGATAATATTCAAAATAACAGATTGGTCATTAAGGAAAAATAGAAAAAGAGTAGACTCAGTACAGAACCCTGTAGTGACAACATTTAATCAATTTTAAAGATAAATTTTGACTGACTACAGCAGCCGTTAAAATTTAACCAGAAAGGAAATAATAATAACAAAAGCATTGCACAGAGAAAGTTAAATTTAAAGTTGAGGGGAGTAGCAGTATTGCAAAGGCACTATATTTGATTTTTAAGCGATCTATTGTTTTGGAGAGGTACCTGAGGACTGGAAAACGGCTTATGTGGTGCCCATTTTTAAAAAAGGTAGTAAGGAAGATTTAGGGAACTATATGCCACTCAGTTTAACATCTCTGGTTGTGAAAATTTTGGAAAAGTTGCTGAAAAATCATATAGAGAAGCATTTAGATGATAACAAGATAACAATATAACTCCCAGCATGGCTTTAGAAAGGGTAGATCATGTCAGACAAATCTACAGAATTTATGGAATATATTACTGAATGTATAGACAGGGGTGATCCAGTTGATGTCATATATTTAGACTTTAGCAAAGCTTTTGATAAGGTACCCCATGTTAGGCTGATGCAAAAGTTGTCGCAGTGTGGTATAGATGGAATGGTACACAATTGGATTAAAGAGTGGTTAAAGAACAGAAGGCAGTGTGTATTACTTAATGGTAATAAGTCATTATGGGAAACGGTAAAGAGTGGGGTCCCACAGGGTTCTGTGCTGGGACCACTTTTGTTCCTTATATATATAAATGATTTAGACAAAGGTCTTAAATGTAAGGTTTCTAAGTTTGCTGATGATACCAAAGTGGTTACCTCAGTAAGGAATAATGATGGATGCATAAAGCTTCAAGGTGATCTAGATAGACTTCTAGGTTGGGCAGAGAGGTGGCAAATGAACTTTAATAGTAAGAAATGTAAAGTTCTTCATGTAGGTTACCTAAATGAAGGATTTAATTATGAAATGAATGGGGAATGGCTTGAGAGTGTGGACCAAGAAAAGGATTTAGGTGTAATTATTAGCAGTAATCTGAAGGTGGGTGATCAATGTTTGGAAGCAAGGATTAGAGCTAATAAGATGGTAGGTATAATTAATCGCAATGTAGTTTACAAGAGCAAAGTGGTTTTAAGCAAGCTATATAATAGCTATGTTAGGCCAGCATTAGAGTATTGTGCACAGGTTTGGGCTCCTCATTTAAGAAAAGACAAATATGCTGGAGAGAGTACAGCGTCGAGCAACAAGGATGATTTCTGGCTTTGAAAATAAGAGCTATGAAGAGAGGTTGAAGGAGTTAGGAATGTTCTCAGTTGAAAGGAGATTTCTCAGAGGGAATATGATTCAAGTTTACAAAATATTTGCATCTGACAGTAATGCAGGGATTGAAAAATACTTTATAGTGGACACGCGGAAGAGTAACTAGAGGACATGATAAGATAATTAAAAAGAAGCCATGCCATCTCGATCTAAGAAAATTCTCTTTCAATAATAGTTATTAATTTTTGGAATGACTTGCCACAAGAGATTGTTGACTGTGATTCTCTTGTCAAATTTAAAAAGGGGCTAGATAGATATATGGATGGTTTAGGTATTATATAATATAACTTGACTAAGCCAAATTGGTGGGTATAAATGAATTTTTAGATCAACAGATCAACCTATGACTAAGTTTTTTTGTAGTGGGTGATGGGTCATTGAATATTGCATGTATAATTGGGCTTAGTTTTACTTTTATCTTTGCATGATTGAACTGATAACTAGGGATGGGATAGACCTAGTCTTTTGTGCATGTATTAGTATTGTTATTGTTATTATTTGTTTGGACTGGGACAGTCTCGATAGGCCCTTGTGGCTTCTAACTGTCTCTATTTTCCTATGTTCCTAAATATTAAGAATTTATAAATTAGAACTATGTGCTGAGTTCTATTGAGAACTTTTGATATCTCCAAATCTATGATGATAGATTCACCAAAATGGTGAAATGCAGATGATGAGGAATCAGAGAGAAGGACAAAGGTCATAGTTATGTTTTCCTTGGTCCTTGGTGGAAGTCATTTTGTTGATCTTAGTTTGGTAGGTTTTAAGATATTTCCACATCTGTTAAGCATAGATTTGAAAGCAGTAGCTGGAGTTTGAAGGAGTTCCATCTTTTTTCAACATATTAAATGAGCAGATGCTTACATCATAATTTGGAAATAAAAAGGTCAAAGTTGATAGTGCAAACTTATCATAATGAATCGAGAATTATTGGAGGAGTACTCTCAAAGCCATTCACCACAATATTAACCTTAATGAAAGCAGAAATCAAAATTTACCTATGAAAGTAGCAAATTAAGTATAAACGAGTAAGTGGGAAGATGGAAAAGGAGGTGGAAAAGCATTGGAATCATCTAAACTTGTAAAGGTGTAAGTGAAGAGCTCAGATATAGTAGAGGTCCATTGGAAGAAACAAAGAATCAGTTAGAATTGACACCTTTAGAAATTGCTGTGAAAAAAAGGAGAAAAATAAAAAAGGAAAAAAAAAAAATATTCTAATTTAAAGAGTTTTCAGTGTCAGAACATATTTTTCATAATTCTAAGTTGAAATAGTAGCAACATCAGTTTTAGGAATTTGAGGATTATGCTTCCTGTAGTCAGTGCCCTTCTATTAAGATCATGCAGTTCCAATTTTTTTTTTTTCAATTTAATACATTATAAATATTGTCCTATATTGTAAAGCAATGAAAATTTAGAGTCAATGCAAAGAAAATTTCAAATCCCTACTACTACTAATATTTTATACTGAAAAGTACTAATACTAGTTATTAAAGTATTTTCTTATTAAATTTTTTTTGTAGAATGATAAAAGTAATTTTTGATTTAACATTTTCAGATTATTTGGGAAAGTGATGAAAATGTAAGAAGTCGCAAGACTAGAAGTGGTGTTACATTTGATTGTGAGAAATCTTCAATTTCCCTTTCAGAAGGTATGATGAACTTTTATTATTCATACTCATATACATTTTTAAGTGTTAGTTCTGTAAGACAGGCTTAAACTAGAGTCAAGATGACACTTAAAAACTATTTCAGTTTTTTACTTCATTATTAAAATTGTTAGTTTTTGAAATGTTCCATTAGTAGTTAAAGTAATAGCAATTAAAATAATGTAGTTTAAAATATAGACTAAATCATTGATAAATTTTAATTCAGTTATTGTGTTAAATATTCAGTCAGTTAAATATTTAGTCAGTTAATGCATTGCAAATATTAGTGTTTCTATCTATGTGTATAGCAGTTTATTTAATAATATAGTTGTTGCAAAATGTTTTCATGACATCCAGTTTCACCTTTTGTGCTCATACTTTTCATATTGTTTGGTTATCATCCAACTATTAAGACAACTTAATCAATTCTATTCTACTAGATCTTCATAGTTGCACCTACATACCTAATTAGGTTTGTGTTTTGGTGGTTCCTTTTATTTCAAATCTGCACCTACAGACTTGTATTTTTTTTTTTTTTTTTTTTTACATATAAAGACAAACCACATAACTTAACTTAAGTTGATTCACTCCTGGAGGCTGCTTGAGTTCTAAAGTTGAAGTTCTAAAGCCATGTTTCTCAAAACTCATAATTTTTGTTTGCAGAAAATGTGAGTTAATTCCCTAATTAATGCCTAACAACATGAACAATTATAATAATAATAATAGTTAAAAAAAATTTATTTTTTTTTAAATCGAAATTTAAATGGGGTAAAATAAATGTACTACACAATACATAGGCTATTAGATATTTATAACTGCATGTATCTTAGTGAAGAATTGCTGATGGGTAGAGTTGAAGCTGTGAGGGAGAAGGTTTATTGTTATTATTATTGTTGCTTTTGAGAGCAAACCTTATCAATGGAGGGCCTTTGCCATCCTTCCATGCAAACAAAATACTGCCCTTCAGGCCACCATAAGTTCAAGCAAGTGAACCACTCACAATGATTACACCCAAAAATCTTCATTGTTGCACCTATAGACTTGATTCGATTTGTGTTTTGGTGGTTCCTATTATGCCAGATCTGCAGATACAGATGTATTTTTTTTTTTTTTTTTTTTGCGTAATTCTAAGTTGAGATATAAGTAACATCAGTTTCAGGAGTTTGAGGATAATGATAATTATTGTAGTAAATTGTCCTCCTATCAAGATCATGCAGTTTTAATTTTTCAAAAGGTAGCTGTACTTCTGATGTTCTATCTTTTTACCTTCTGTCTTTTAGTGGCACTACTGGTAGAGGGTTGTGGTTCACTACGCTTGTCACCAATGGAAAGCCACCTTTTTCTAATATTGTTTGTGTTGGCAAAATTTATGATTCTTGCAAAAAAAAAATTAACATTGTCATTGAATGAGTTGATACTCTTATTGATCACTTCTCTATTAGGGTGTCATTTTCAGAAATATACTATTTTAGACCAATGGAATAAGAGTTCTTCAATTTCAGCAGTAGGAAAATAATCTCCTTAGATTCTTCTTCCTCTTCTGAGGAAATTTACTTTATTTTTTCAGCGGGTCTACATCTCATGAAGGTTTTCAAGCTCCTCAGTGTTGAGTTCCATCTTGTAATCCTTCACTAACCTCTTAACATATCATCAGAAACTTTCAAGCCTATACACCTACTTTGAGAGACAATATCATTAATTAGAGGCACCAATTCAAAACTTTCAGTCTTTCTACAACAACAATTTATCCACAGTTATTTCTAAGTAGAATACCATTGTCCTTAGAGACACATCACACTGTGCCTTATCAGTGATCCTTTAGGCAATGAAGAATATTGTAATGATCCTTCCAAAAGTTTCCAAGGGTCACTTCAGTGTCATTATTCACTTCAAAACACCTCTGGAACATCTGGATGTACAGCATCTTAAAGTTTGAGATGGCTTGCTTGTCCATGAGCTGAATGAGAGGAAGAGTCGTATTGGTGGGGCAGAAACATTACCTTGATTAAGCTGTGTTTTCTCACCAATTCCTTATCCAAGGAAAGAGGAGGAGCAGAAGCAATGATCATCAGAAAAAGAACCTTCAGGGGCAAGTTCTTGTCTTCTAAATATGCCTTTTCACAAGGAGCGAACTGCTCATGAAGTCACTCTGTGAAAAACTGCCTGGTAACCTATGCTTGATAAACTTTTAATTACATTGAACACACTTGTGGGGAAAGGATACCAATTTGGGGTAAGGATTATTGAGTGCCACCAATGTTGGGCAAAAATATTACCTTACCTTATGCCACTAATGATGGGATCTTAGTGCGTTGGTATGCCTCACATGTTAGTATTAAGTATTAAAATAATATATATATATATATATATATATATATATATATATATATATATATATATATATATATATATATATATATATATATATATATATATATGAAAATAAAATTAAATCCAAAATAAATAAAAATGTTAATAATGTTTGCTTGACCTGGGGTAATGTAACAAGAAAATAATAAATTTTTAATTGGTCCACTTATCTCCAATTTATATTTAAAAATTTTTTTTTCATAATCATCAATGGAAAGATTCATAAGAGAGATTTCCTTCTGATCCTTTTTATATTGACTAAAATTGGTTGTATCCTCATTCCAATACTGTGTAAAACTATGAGAGACTTTGGGATATACATTCTTCAGTATGAATTCAGAAGGTGAAGCCTTAAGAACTGTGGTAAGTATGATTGTAAATACTAACCGATGATGGAAGTTCTTTATCCCAATCTGCTTCATGGTCTAAAACCAAACATTTTAGTGATTGTATCAGGCTTCTGTTGAATCTCTTACAGATTCAATTACTTGCTGAATGTAATAGTGACATTCGGATATGGTGGATATTGAATTCAGACAACATGTTGGAAATTTTCTGATATGAATTCCATGCCATTATCCATGAACATTTGGTTGATTATTTTCATAAGAAAGGGGAACATTCATCTTTTAAGGACTTTGGCTACTGTAGTGCTTTGTTTGTTCGCTATTGGCACCTCACAGGCCCATTTGGTGAAAGGATCTATAAGTACTACAGCATACTTATTACCTGACTTTGTTATTGGAAATTGTAACAAGCCCATGGCCATCAAATCAAAAGGACTATTAGTGGTTATTTTTATAGTAGGTGGTAATATGTTGAATGTTTTTTTAATTTCTGGCATGTAGGACAACATTTCACTATGTCGGAAACTACTTGGTTAGCCTAGGATGCCAAAAATACCTATATAGTAATTCTAAGGACTTGTTCCTTCCTATATGTGTACATCCCCAATGTACAGGTAAGTTTATTACAGAGATTAAGAAATTAAAGGATAGTACATAAAATAATTTTCCAGAACTGTTCTGATAATACATTCTCATATTTTTCATAACTTGTGATGAGCTTTGAATACATGCATTCTTTTAACAGATTGTGAAACACGAATTTGGTTCACAATATAACCAATTAAGGAATTAATAATTGGATCATTTTTCTGATCTTGCATAATATTCGTTTCTGGGATGTTATGCTGAGAGACATTAACCTGGCCATAAACAGGATTTATGAAAGGGATGTTAATAAATAATCTCATTCATATTTGATTTAATTAGTGGTGGGTTTCCTTATATAATTGTAATGAATCCCTCCTAAGCATTTTAAGCTACAGACATTTTTGAAACTAGGAGAACTATGCATTATAGGTAGGTACCGACTGATACCAGGGCCAGGTGGCTCTGGCTCTGGGCTCTAGGGGTTGAATAAAATTTGTAAAGAGGTCAAAAGCACATATTTTAGGTTAAGGAAATTAGATATAATTTTAATTGAGATTTACTTAATTATAAGGAAGGAGTAGAATAGCCAACATTCACTTAAATTAATGATTGTATGCATTTTCTTTGAAAAAATTTCAGAAAATTACAGAAAAAAAAAAAAAAAAAAAAAAAAAAAAAAAAAAAAAAAAAAAAAAAAAAAAAAAAATGATTCACAAGTGATTCAACAGGTTTACTTAGGTAAGACCCTGAGTTAAAGTTTGAAAAAATGTAAGATATAAAATTATCAATGTAACCTGTATTTATAAATATCATTGATATTTTATTGCTGTGTATCAAACTTGTAATATTTAGCTACATTATTTCAAAATTATTATTTTGTTTATACTTTCAATCTTTATGGTTAAAAGATCAGTTTCAGCAGTATGGGAGTACTTTACAATGTTTTAGGATAGGCTTGAAATAGCTAAATATAACATCTGCAGTCAGGAAATTAGAAGAGGACCTTTGGGTGCCCCAAGTAAAAAATTTTCACCAAATCTTTATGGGGGCATCTAAAATCAAAACACCAAGATAAACATTCACTAGCAGAAGAGTAGTGGTCAAAAGAAGCAGTAAAGAAAAAGAAAATATTGAAAAAATAAGAAAAAAATCCACCATTAATAAGTATAATTTGCTATTTTAACTATGGCAGGCAAACCCCGGTTTTCCCTGATTTTTAGCCTGGGCTGGGGTCAGGGCCAGAGCCCCTGTTGGTCCATAGTTATAGGTCTTATATCATTATAGTATATTTCTACCCTTACCTTGAATAAATTGCAAGAGGCTTCTATAACTTCAGGTTTTTGAATTTGTCCACCTATTTTTATTGCATTTACTTGCTTTTTTATATTTCTGTCTTTCAATTTAATATTTATCTAGATTTTTTAACATTTCATCAACCACCAATGCACTTAATTCCAGATGACTTTGTTGTGCCATACTAAAACAATGAGAAGGACATGAATAAAACATCTCCACCTCTCGGAATCTCTATCATTTCAAACCCCAGGGGTATGAATTCAACCTCTTTTGCATTATGGTCTACTAATTCTTTGGATGGTATGTCTGGCACCGGTTATCAAGATAAGGCATCTGCAATGAGATTGTTTTTACTAACTATGTATCGGATCTTGAAATTGAACTCATTCCGTCCTTCCCATGTTCTTGCAACTTTTCTGTCAACCATGCTCATATTTTGCAAGTATATTAATGGTTGATGATCAATATATATCACAAATTTAACCCCTCTCAAGTAAGCTTTTAGTGACTTTACTGCCCATCATAAGGCTGTAAGCTCTTTATCGATGGTACTATAATTCTTATATGTACCACTGAAGGTAGTAGAAATATGCGCTATGGGTCTATATACCCTGTTTTGTTTTTGTGGAAGACTTGCTCCTACTCCTATATTGGAAACATTGGAACACTTCAGGATGATAATCTGGAAATCTCAGTAATATTGGATCCCCAAATACCTGCTTCAGTTCTTTGAAAGTATTTTGACATTGTTTATTCCTATGGACTGACCGGGCCCCCTGGCTAAAGATCAGGGAAAACCGGAGTTTGCCTGCTGGTGTTAAAATGGCAAATATATACTTATTAATGGAGGATTAAATCAAACAAAATATAAGAAAATTAAAATTTTTTTCTTGTTTTTTCAATATTTTCTTTTTCTTTTCTGTTTCTTTTGACCGCACCTTTTCTGCTTATGAATGTTCATCTTTGTGTTTTGATTTTAGATACTCCCATAGAGATTTGGTTGAAAATTTTTTACTTGGGGCATCTAGAGATCCTCTTCTGATTTTCCTGACTGATGATGTTATATTTAGCTATTTCAAGTCTATCCTGAAACATTGTACAGTACTCCCATACTACTGAAGCTGATCTTTTAGTCATAGTGACTGAAAGTATAAACAAAATAATAATTTTGAAATAATATAGCTAAATGATACAAGTTTGATACGTAGCAATAAAATAACTGTATAAAAACAGGTTATATTGATTTTTTCAAACTTTGCCTTTGTGTCTTACCTAGGTAAACCTGTTGAATCACCATTGTTAACCAGGAAAAAAAATTTAAAATTTTTTTATACTTTTTTTAAAACTTTTATACAAAATCTATAATTTTCTGAAATTTTTTAGGAGAAAATGCATATAATCATTAATTTAAGTGAATGTTGGCTATTCTGCCCCTTCCTTATAATTAAATAAACCAAATTTATATCTGATTTTCTTAACTTAAAATTTCATTGCTTTTGACCTCTTCAAAAATTTTAGGCAACCAGGAAAGAGCCCTGGACCCAGCCCCAGCCCTGGCAAAATTTCAGTCCCAGTCGGTTCCTATTCATTACCAGGAGAAGTGTTTCCTCTAGTTTGCGATGATAATGGCTTTACTATTTGGGAACAATTTGGAATGTACCATCTGTAAAAATTTACCATTTCTAAGAATTGTCTTGTTTTAACCGTTTTTTGTACGAGAAAGTCTAATGCTGACTTAAGATTTTTCTCTAATACATTATACCATTATCAGAGACTCTATGGCCAAGAAATTCTACCTCACCTCTACACATGGTGGAAAAAAAAAACCGTGGTTTTAAAAAGAAACAATGTTTTTTTTTTAAACAAAAAAGCAGGTTTTTTTTTGTTTGTTTTTTAAACTTGTGTGATATTTCAGTAGTTTCTTTGTTTATTTAGTATTTACATCATTTGTATTAATGTTTTCATAACTTTCTGCCATGAAATATTTATATTATCCATTCATTAAAAAAGCAAAGCAACATTCAGTATTAATTGATGAACCATTCTTGCACCTTTTCTAAATATATATATATATATATATATATATATATATATATATATATATATATATATATATATATATTATATATATATATATATATATATAAATATATTATAATATATTATTATTTTTTATTTTTTTTTTTTTTATTATTAAAAAAACAATTAATATTGAAAATTTTTAATAATAATAATGAATAATTAATTAATAATTATTATAGTGATAAAAATAATAAAAATAATAATAATAGTAAATTATTAAAATATTAAAAAATAATAATAATAATAATAATAAATAAATAATAATGGGATTGTGAAATAAAGGGATGATTAAAAAAAGTCAAGAAATTTTCTGCAGCCCTTTAACTAACCCTTTCCTGCCCTGACTTCATATTTGTTAGTCATATTTTATCTAGAACTGTAGACAACACTTCCACTACTATTAAAAAAAGTACACAACGAGAAGCTTTTATCTTTAAGAATTTCTTCACATCATGAGAATATTGATTCTAATATAGTAATTTTTAATTACAGTTCCTTTCAGCTTAATGAAAGCATTAAGAATTCTCTTGCTAAAGGATTAAATTTTGATATTATTCCTCAGAAATTAAACATATGCAAATATTTACTCCATGTTGAGAAAGTTATATAAATCACTAATGTTCAAATTTTTGGAAAAGAAACAAATAACTACATTTAATGATGTTAGAAATTTAGCGCTCACGACTTTCTATTAATAAAATTTAATAATTACTAAACCAGATATAGGGAGTTGGGGTAATGATTCTGGATAGAAAGGACTACATTAATAAAGTATCAAACATACTTTCTGACTCAACCAAATTTGAGGTCATTACAGGAAATTGCAAAAAAATCATGTTCTGTTGAAGACAAATTAAAAAGATTACTTAGGAAATTAAGAAGTATTAACACAATTGATAAAAACACATTCTCTACTCTGTATTCCTGTGGAACCAAGCTGGGAATTTTGTATGAACTTCTAAAAGTACACAAACTTGACAGCCCTGTTAGATCAATCTTCTCAGCTATTGGCACTGTAAACTACAAGGTGTTAAAACTTTTTGTTTCTATTTTAGAAAATTTAACAAAAAATGAATATTCAGTAAAGGACAAATTTTCATTCATCAGTGGAATAATAGTTTCCAAATGCCAATAATTATTTTATGGCAAGTTTTGATGTATAAAGTTTGTTTACTAATGTGCCACTAAAAGAAACTTTAGAAAATTATCTTAAATTCATTATTCAGAAATTCAATGACTATACATGGCTTGGATAAACAAAGCTTTAAGGAGTTACTTAATATATCAACTAAAGATACATTCTTGTTTAATGGAATTTATTATAAACAAGTTGATGGTGTTGCTATGGGGAGTTCTTTGGGTCCTACTCATAGCAACATCTTCATATGTTTTTATGAAAAAATTTGGCTTCATGAATGTCTGGCAGAATTTAAACCAATATTTTACTGGAGGTATGTGGATGACTCCTTTTTTCTTTTTGAATCCAATGAAAATGTGAATAAATTTTTGCAATATATTGATTCAAAACATCTTGAGTATTAAATTCATTGCTGATGTGGAGCAAAATAATTCTTTGGCATTTCTTGATGTCAACATATGCAAGGAAAACAACAAATTTAACATCAGTGTCTTTAGGAAATCAACCTTTACCGGATTGACAACAAAATTCGATTCCTTCATTCTTCAAATTTTTAAAATTAACTTAATTAAAACCTTTTTGATAGAGGATACAAAATTTCCTCATCTTAATCAATCTCACGATGGAACTGGATTTCCTGAAGACATTATTTCTGAAGAATGGGTTTCCAGAATTTATAATTGACTCTACCTTTTGGAAACTACTTTCAGTAAATTTGAAGAAAACTCTATGGCAAAATTAACAGCTCCTAAGGATATTCTGTATATGAAGTTCTACTTTGTCACTTCCCTCAGTTAAATCCCTATCTCATAGGCATCAACTCCTTCTCTATCCAATCCTTCTTTTTGTACAAAGACATACTCTCCCTGATGCTCAGATCATCTGTGGTTTATATTTTCAAGTGTGCGGGATGTAATTCCTGCTATGTACATCAAACTGGCCTGCAATTACAACTACGTATTTTCAGGCATCTCTGGCATGTCATTCCATACTTCATCTTCCCACTTCATCTGAACACAAATCCATATGCAATCACGCTATGTCCCATAACCATCCACTCTGTGCATTTGACTTCAGCATTCTATCCTCTAACTTCCAATTCTGACAGGAAAATTCTTGAATCCCTTTATATCAAATGTCTTAATCCCCAATTAAATTCAGCAACTTCATCTGTCCCCCTCCTAATCTATTAACCCTTACCCTATATATATTATATATGTGTATATCATGCATAACCAACTAATCAACTTCTGCATATACCAGCTATGTTTATTTCAAATTTACCATATGTTAATTATAACCTGTGCATACAACTTAGCTTGTTTTGGTTTTAGTTTTTTATCATTAATCTTAATTTTAAAAGCTTTTTTGTTATTCATTTTGTAACCTGTTATTAATTATTCTTTCGATCTTATTACAGATAATACTGATGATCTTTAATCATTATTTATTTTTTCAGTTACAAATTTATATATACATATATTGTGTAATTTACATGTTTTGATACTAAAATGAAATGGGCTTCTGGGGAGACGAATCCATCCTTTGAGCTCATTAAATTTATACGTAATAAAATACATTATATAATATTCCAAATTTTGAATATTGTAAATTTTATAATAATTAATTTTATAATAGTTAAAAAAAAAAAAAAAAAAAAACTATTACTATTAAAATTATTATAATGCTGAGATAACTGTAGACTAATAATTATTACAGTGATAAGGATAATAATAATAATGATTATAATAATAATAATTATAATTAATAATAATAATAATAATAATAATAATAATAATAATAATAATAATAATAATAATAATAATAATAATAATAATAATAATAATAATAATAATAATAATAATAATAATAATATTAATTTAAAAAATAATAATGAACAATATTTATAATACAAACCATAATTATACTTAAAATTGTTACTATAATAGTGATATCAAAATTTGTGATTTTGAGTTAGTGTGGAGCTAAGTGGTTAGGTTGGGTATTTTTTCGTATTTTGATAGCAAGTGAATTTTTACATGTTTACGAAATGTGGGAAGTGTTGTTAATTCTTGAATGTTTTTTTGGAAGATCATTCCATTTTTCAATGCCATTGTATGATAAAGCTCTCCAAGATTTGGTTAATGTGTATACTTTGTTTTATTTAGTGTATTTGAGTGTGTGCTGCGCAAATTTAGTCTTCTTAAATTTTGGTTATGCATAATAAATTTGACAGTAATTAATTTGACATTCCGTTTATGATTTTGAAGATTTGTGTAGTCATTGTAAGAGTGAGCATATCTTGTAGTTTGAGTATAGATAATTGTTTGAAAAGTGGTCTTGTATGTTCATAATAATTGCATGATCCAGATATTATTCAAATTATTTTTTTATGTAGCTTTATTAAGGGTTGTAGCAGATATACACTTATACATCCCCATACAGGTTGATTATATAGTAGGTGAGGGTAAACAAGGCTGTAATATAGATGTTTTTTGGAAGTCATTCCATTTTTCAATGCCATTGTATGATAAAGCTCTCCAAGATTTGGTTAATGTGTATACTTTGTTTTATTTAGTGTATTTTGCTAATAATACTATTTATGTGGTCTTTGAAGGAAAGCTTCTCATTGAAAATAACTCCTAATAATTCTGCAAATGTAGTTCTATTTATGATTGTATCTTTTGCCATGACATTTAGCTTGATAGGAGTTTTTAACGTTTGTCATTATTAAGTATTATGTTTTTTGTAGGTTAAGGGAAAGCCTGTTTGCCTCTACCCATATTACAATATTTCTAATATATTATTTGCTTTCGTGTTTAGTGTATCTATATTACGGTCTGTTATTAGAATTGCGGTATCATCAGCGTATTGTGAATGTAAAGAATTATGACAGTTTTGAAAGTCATAAGTGTATATGTTAAAGAATAGTGGACCCAAAATAGATCCCTGAAGCACTCCTTGAGAAATTGAAGCGAGGGAGGATGAGACATCTCCTAACTTCACGTATTGTGTTCTACCAGATAAATAATACTGGAACCAGTTTATGGAATCTTTTGAAATGTCAAGCCTATCCAATTTTTGTAGGAGTAAGTTGTGTGGAACGACATCAGATGCTTTTGAGAAGTCTAATAGTAATAGTATGCATGTTTGTTTATTGTTTAGTGCTGTATATATTTCTGTAAGGAGAGTTAGCGCATCTTCTGTACCACAATTTTTTGTAAATCCAAACTGAGTCTGTGAAAGGAGTTCATTTTCGTAGAGGTAATTTGTAAGTTGTGTATGTACCATTTTCTTGAGTAATATACCAACTGTATGTAGGATAGAGATCATATGAAAGTTATTAGGAACTGAAGTGTCTACTGATTTTGGAACAGGAGTAACTTTTGCTATCTTCAGTTCTTTTGGAAAGTGACCTAATTCAAGTGAAATATTGTAGAGGATCGCTAAAATTGGTGAGATTTCATTTACGCAGTATTTGTAAATCCAGTTTGGAACACTATGAATGTCAGAGTTTTTGTTTTTCAAACTATTTATTGCACATTTGACTTCGGAACTTGATATGCTTGTAAAGGAGAATTTTTTACCTTTAAGAGTTTCTAGGTAGTCAGTTGAAGACTCATTTGTTTGGGGAATTTAAAAACTAAGCTCTTTTGAGTGTACAACAAAATGAACAAAATGATCTAAATAAAACTTTTCCATTTATGGCAAATTTAAATGATGGTAAAAGGCATGCTAAAATAAGCATAAGTTTTACATTTTAAAATATTAAATGAGACTTACAAATTACGAAATAAGGAAATGGAACAATAAGAATTATTAAATTTAACAATTAAAATTTGAAAAACCTTGTATTAGAATTTAAAATTAACCAAACCCCAAGGCAAATCTGTGATTTAAACTCTGAGTAAAATTCTTTTTGATCAATGACAAATTTAATTTAAAAGACAATATTAATAATAAATAAAATATAATAAATAAAGAAAAGTAAAGAAATTCAAAGCTTACCTTATAGCAGTGATTTTCATTCTAAAATCTAAAAGTTATCCAAATCTAGGTACCTCTTCCTCAAACCTACCATGGAATCATGGGGCCCCTTTTCTCCACAATTGCTCAAAGATGTTGCTTCTACTAAGTAATTAGGGAACTGATTAGAAGTCTAATAGTGTTTAGGGTTTCAATTTTTAATTGATGCACAGCCTATTGCTCATCTTTTAATTAAATGTATAACTAATAATTTAAGTTTATTTCACCAGTAGTTTGATTATTAATGGGTCGGTATAGCACTCACCCATAGCATTAAAATAAAAGGTATGGTACTTTCTGTTTATCAAACCAACTATTTCACAATATTTATTCATTATATAAACAAATTATTCCAATTCAGTGCTTACAGTTAACAAAGAGAGTAGCAGGTTTCATAAGTATGAATATAAGACTGTAAGACTTTTCTGACTATATTAAACTGAGACAAATTGTTGATTTAACAGCTCTTAACTTTTTACTTGGTTTGTTTGTTCTTCTTTTATATAGAGATAGTCCATATTAAATATTATACATTCAGACATTCTGAACAACTTATACATTCATTTGCAGAAATATACATAACCAGGCATATTTCCAAAATAAATTTTAACTATATATATATATATATATATATATATATATATATATATATATATATATATATATATATATATATATATATATATATATATATATATATATATATATATATATATATGAATAAATTTTATATTGACTGCCCATTTTAATATTACTGTTTTCAAAGGTTTCTTCATATTTTCTTAACTTCAATTTTTCTATTAAAAGTTTTTTTAAAAGGGTAATTTTAGTTCCATGCCTCAGTTTCTGTCCCAAATAATACAAATTTATAGAGCATTTTTTTTTTAAAGAAAATGTATGTACAAATTTATTTTTATTAATTAATTTGCCTCCTTTCCTGCAAGGTAATAAAAGTTCAGTTTTTTATTTACACAAAACACTAGTCAGAGAGTGGGAGAAACAAGAGATTTCTGTTTGGAGTCAGAAAGTTGTAAAATGGCCAGATCTCCATCTTTGACAGGGCCAGAATCAGACCTCTGGTGCATTTCTAGTTTTAACCTTTAAGTTTTCATGTACTTGAGTAAGAATTGAATATTGATTGGGAAAAAAATAAAATCTTTAAAAAAGAAAATGTCTGCAATAGATTTAACAAATATCCACATTTATTCTAAAAATAGTTAAAATCTTTGCTGATAATTAGGATTATTGTGCCATGAACATTGAAAAAATTATTATTTCCTGCTGGAACCAATGAAATAAGATCTTGAATTTTAGCTTGACTTCTTCTTCATCTCTGTTTTGGACCATAAGTTAATAATTGATAAGCTTTCAATGTATAATGATCTTATAAATTTTCATGCATTTTATTTTTATTTTAGGCAGGAGCACAAATTCAAGAAGTAAGCGAAATTCAGATGCCAAAGTCAAATCCACTGTTTCTGAAGATGACACTGTTAAAGGTATGCAATAAAGTTTAATATCTCATAATAATTTTTAGGATATTATCTTCCCAATTTTATGACTATTCAGCCCAATTTGTTTTAAATAAAGGCAAGACTAGAACAATCGGTGGTGAAATAAAGCTGATTTTTTTCCTCTTTTATTCTATTAAAAAAGTACAGAAAATATTTATAATTCACAGTTATAATTGATATATATATATATATATATATTAGAGGTGGACCGGATATCCGCATCCGCATCCGCAACTGCGGATATCCGCATCATTTTTCTAATATCCGCATCCGCGGATATCCGCAATTGGATATCCGCAACCGCATCCGCATGCGCGGATAGTAAAAAATTACGTATCATGCAATCGAAAAAAACTTTCAAAGGCAAAACTTTGTATTGAATGCAGAACCTCTTTCTGAGCGCCATACAGGCGACTATCTTGAAACTGTATTTGAAAAGATGCTGACAAAATGGAAGATTTCTTTAAATGAAGTGCACTGCGTAGTCAGGGATTCGGGCACAAATATAAAAAAAGCACTTTCTCTGGCAAGAGTGAAAAATGTAGATTGCTTTGCACACCAAACTCAGATAGTAGTTAAAAATTCCATTATGAGTCAAATATAGATTAATTGCTACCCATTTCAATCACTCCGTTGTAGCCCAAAATGAGCTGAAGAAAATACAAACAAGATTAAATGTTCGTCCACTTTCTGTCATGCAAGATATTCAAACACTTTGGAATAGTAGTTTTCATATGCTTGAGAGGATGAGCGAAATTAATGAGGCCATTTGCCTTTATGCTTCAAGCAGCACAAAATAAAGCCTCTAACAGCTGACGAAAATGACATTTTAAATAATTGTATTAATATCCTTAAGCCTTTTGAAGAATTAACAAAGACTATAAGTTCAGCTGAATCATGTTTGTCCGATGTGATATCACTTGTTTCAACATTGGAAAGTTGTGTTAACAAATGTTATTAAGTCTAAGGGAGTTTCAAGGATGACTGAAACATTAATGAAGGAGATGAACGACAGATTTGAAAACCTGGAATATGATGATGCTTATACAATTGCAACCTTTTTAGATCTTAGGTACAAAACAAAATTTTTTAAACTACTTGTTTCTCAGAATGCTAAAATCAAATTAGGATGCTTATGCGATGAGATGATAGAAACAGCTAAAATAACGCCTTTCAAGAAAAAGCAAAAGCTGTCAGATACAAAAGAAACAAAATCTTCTAGCTTCCAGCAGCAATGAAGAATCACAGTCAGAAGTGTCAAAGGATACAATATCGATTATTGAAAATTATCTGAAACTCCCACGTTTGGAAGCAGATAAAGACCAACTAGTTTGGTGGAGAGATAATTGCAAAAGTTTTCCTTTTCTTGCTGAGCTGGCAAGGACTTATTTAGCATGTCCTTCAACTAGTGTTGCTAGTGAGCGTCTTTTCAGTGGAGCAGGCCTCATTTACGACGAAAAGCGAACCAAACTTTCACCTGAAAGAGCCCAAAAGCTTTTATTTCTAAAAAATAACTTACCAATTATTAACTTTAAATGGAATATGTGAAACTGTGAAGTGTGAAGGTAATACTGAATTACTGGCTATATATATATATTATATATATATATATATATATATATATATATATATATATATATATATATATATATATATATATATATATATATATATATATATATATATATATTATATATATATACCTTTTTCCAAATGGGTGGAGGTTGGGGAAAGAGGTTGGTGGGGTGTTCAAGAGTTGGGTCCCTTTTCCACACCCTGGTAACATAGATTCTGGATATTATATTTAAAATTCCAAGAATCTATGGCAAAAACTCCTAAAAAATTAAACTATCCGTATCCGCATCCGCATCTGCGGATATCCGCAATTGAATTGAATATCCGCATCCGCGGATAGTAAAAAATTACTATCCGGTCCACCTCTAATATATATAATATATATATATATATATATATATATATATATATATATATATATATATATATATATATATATATATATATATATATATATATATATATATATATATATATGGTCAAATTAAAGGCCTACATGAGCTGATACACTTCGTTCAAAGGTGTATAAGTCATAGAAAGTTGGGGAAATAGATGAAGGAAGTGTGTTCCAGACTTTAACAGTAGAGTACATGTAAGATTGAGCATAGTGGTTAAGTCTGAGGTCAGAGAGTTGGAATGAGAAAGGATGAGACTGTGTAGAAAGACGAGTAGCACAATCCCTTCTCAATGGAGGAAGTATGTATGGACCAACCAGGGCTCTAGCCCTGGAAAACCCCAGCCCCCACTAAAAATCATGGAAAACTGGGGTTTGTCTGCCAGGGTTAAAATTACAAATTAGACTTAAGAGGACAGTCCAATTTAAAAATTAAAAAAAAAAAAATTTCCAGCTGATTCTCCTGAAATTTTCTGTGTATATAGCTTTTTTTCCTGATGAAAAAGTCCATTTCTAACATTTTTCTGAGTCTATAACTGTTAAAATTTTTTTTTTTTTTTTTGAAATTTGACCCTTTTCAAATGAATGGCGTGGCCAAACCACTTTTTGGAATGACCTGAAATTTGGACTATATTTAGAATTCTATGAGCAACAAAAGCTTCTAAAAGACTTTGTTCTCAGAGTTATAGAAAAAATGTTATAAGCCCAAAACTGACCAACTATTGGGGAAAATTTTTTTTTGTATATATAAAAAAAAAATACACCTTTTCGGATAAAAAAAACTACAACTATAACATTTATTTTTGGTGGGTGTATAGAAGAGGGATGTGGCTAAAAAATTCCTCTCAATACTTTATTCAATGCAATTCGTTGGTTTCGAGATATAGCCTTTTAAAAAATGTCAATTTTTGACCAAATTTCAAAAATTTCCAAAGTTTGAGAGGCTATATCTCGCTTCAAGCAAATAGCATTTAATAATGCACTAAATAAAAGTTGTTGACGAGAATGTTGAGCTGGACTTTACAATATATATATATATATATATATATATATATATATATATATATATATATATATATATATATATATATATATATATATATATATATATATATATATATATATATATATATATATTTCTGTTGCAGGGCATAACACAAGAGTAATGAACAAGGATGATGATATGATTGGGGTTGATGCTGATACTGATACAGATGATGATTTATTTGATCATAGAAGAGCTCCTACTAAACGTCGACAGTGTTCAAGAATTTCAAAAGTAAGGAGTTCTTCTCCAGTTAAAAAGGAATTTGTGATGAATGGTGATGATGAGATGACTGATAAATCTGACCATGAAACAGGTAAGTCTTATTTATGAATTTGTCTGCTATTTTTATTGTGTGTGTGTGGTTATATATATATATATATATATATATATATATATATATATATATATATATATATATATATATATATATATATATATATATATATATATATATATATATATATATATATATATATATCTTCAAATCTATAATAAATAGTGGTGTTCTTTAGGGAAGTACATCACTATTTATAGATAAAAATATACCTGAACAATTTCTTCCTCTTAGTCCTAAGGTTTCTTGAACCTGATCCCAATATATCCTTTGATAATGCAATAATGATAGTAGAAGCTTTTGCACCTTATATGGAAATGAACTACCGTTGTTGCTAATTAATGAAGCTCTTCTATTACCTTTCCCTTTACAAAGCAACAGTCCAATTTAAACCTATGATCTATTTCATATTTCAGTTTATAAGTTTTCATATTTCCATACAACTGAAGATGCTTTTGTGTAGATTTTTAGTCTGCATATCATTACACTATAATATTTTGAATGCATCTGCTCAAGATGATACTTTAAACCTTGAACAGAAGATATATTTAAGCTTGATGAAACAAGTTTTTGCCATTGAGAACAATCAGCCACATCTTGAAATAATTAAAAAATTTCCAGCAGAAATAATTAAAAAAATTCAAGCATATACTTAAAAATATTTCGGTCATATATTCCATCAATGATTTTTAGCTTCATACTCCTTCTGAAAAAGGCAAATCTCTTCAGCCTCTTTTTTTTCAACTAATTCCATCCTGAGTGATTCTTGCATCCCGCTTCCTACCCTTTCTTTTCTCAGTTTTCCCATTTCTCTACCTGTGATAATACATGATTGGGTGAGAACCTAAGATCTATGAATGCCTCTAAAGGCTGGTGACTCAGATGGCATTTCTCTCTATGTTCTGAGGGAGTATGCATCTAAGCTGACTCCTGTCCTTGATCAACTCTACTCTACTCTGTCTCAATACTTAAACTTTTCCTCAATGTTACAAGCACACTTATACTCAGCTGGTCCCAAAGAGGGGTAAGCACTCTGATCCTTTCATCAATGATTAAGGACAACAGATGACATACTTTCCTATCTTGACTTATGGGCTTCTGCCCTTAGGGGCTTTGAGGAGTCTTGTGCAGTGGTGCTTCAAGAAATTCAAAGCTTTTGACTGTGTATGGAAATCATCACTACTCTTTGAGCTCCCTTCCTTTGCTTACTCATTGTCTAGTTTTCCATCAGATCATTCCTGTTGATGGACTGACTTCTTCCTTCAGAAGTTACCTCAGAGTTCTGTTTTTTATCTCCAAGTCTATTCTTACTTTTTATCAACAATTTTCTTAGCTGCACTTCTTACTCTGTTCCTTCTTATGCAGATGACTCAACTTTCCTTTCTTCCACTCATTTCAGATCTGCTTTTTCTTTTGCATCTAGAGTTGCTTCTCGACTTCATATATCTTACTCTATTCTTGCTAATTTGTTTGAGATTTCCTTGTGGGGTCACCTCAACCATGTGAAATTTAGCTCTTTAAAAACTCAACTTCTTCACATCTCTCTTTCAAAAACCCTTCCCAACTTCCTGTCTCATTATATTTTATTTCAAACTTTCCTGTATTAACAGTGAACAATATAAACGTTTTTGTTCTGAACATAAAAATAAATTGTCTTGGAAACCTCAAATCACAATGGATGTTAAGGTGGCTTCAAGGAAACTGGGAATGATGTTCAGTATTGGGAATTATTTCCTTTCAAACAGTTGCTCTAATTATATAAGAGTCTTATTCTCCCTTGTATGGAGTACTAATGGAGTACTGTTCTCACATTGGGAGAAGCTTGGGTTAAAACCTTTGGATGAGTTGAGTCTAAGGTTAAAAGACTAATAAACTGTGCCCTGCTTTCAAACTTGCTTGACCCTTTATCTTAGGACATGATGTTGGCACATTATTTCCTTTCTATAGATACTACAGCAGCAGGTGCTTGAGAAAATTGACCTCACATTTCAACAACATTGCGCCACCCTCGTAGTATAAGGGGTGTCTTGATTTCACATAAATTTTGAGTGACTATTGGAAACTCTATAGGCTTGTTTTTTTGTGGCGCCTCCTCATCTCTCTTCTCTGAAACTCCAACATCATCTCATTTTTTTTGCTGCATTTAATCTTTCTCTATGGCTTCCATCTGCACTTACAAGAGAGATTTATGTTAGGCTTGGTCTTGGGAAGGTTTTCCTGTATATTTTATTTCAGTGAGTGATGGCAAAGAGTTAAAAAAAAGATGTCGAAACACCTTCTGAACTGTTAACTTTTCTTTTGAAATTAGCAAAAAATAATTAATAATAATAATAATAATAATAATAATAATAAAATAAATGGAGCAGATTTATTGATATTCAAAAACTTTTATGAAAATCTTTGATATGATAACATACTGTTACATACATTTTATTATCTTTTCAGGATAATATTTTTTATTTTTATTTTTAATTTTAAATATTAATTTGTACTTAGATGTACCTGATTTTTTTCCAAGTATATTAGGCTCAAGTACAAGTAGTTTTGATTTTTGGAATCTCAAATACAAGTACTCAATATTTTTGTACTTAAGTAGAAGTATTTGTACTTGGACCCAAGCCTGATGTAAGCATAAGAGAAATTTTTGTATACAGACTCCAATACTTCAATTTCTCTTTTGCAACCATGTAAAGGTGTACAGTGACACCATTAATGAATATCTATAATCAATGTAAATGATAATGAGAGGAATCTTCTTGATTCAAATCAAGTTTAATTGTTCACAAATGAAATGTTTCATGAAACTTGTTGTTTGAATGAAAAAGACTGATCTCCTTTCCTTGAATTTCCAATATTTAATGTTACATGAAGCAAAATGATATAATGACATTATACTGAATCTTTGATATTAGTGCATAGTTTAAATTATATTTTGATAATGAAAGGAAAAAAAAAGAAATTTGTCATTCAAACAGGTACTTTTAATTTTGACTGATACAAAGTGATCCTTGTATTCATACAAGTAAATCTAATTTATAAACAAATATCACAGACAAGGATGATTTAGAGGTTCATCACTGCCAATGGCTTTCTTCTAGTTCTAATGATATAGCTGGTGAATGTGCTTTCCATTTCGCTATCCAAAACGAATATGAGCAATTGGTGCAGCTCCCTACTTGTGTCCCTGATCATCTTGGAGATAAACCCAGCATTCTAGACCTTTTTCTAACTTCTAATCCTTCTCCTTATACTGTTAAACTCTTTCCTCCTTTGGATTCCTCTAATCACCTTCTTATCTCTGTATCCTCTTCTATCTCTTCAAGTCTTCCGCGGCAAAGATCCCCTTCCATTGAAAGGAAACGTTTGTGGCATTTCAGTGCCACAAACTGGTCTGACTTGCAGTCATATTTTTTTGATTTCCTGTATAATGATTATTTCTTCTTTGGTTGTTTTCACTGCCTCAAAAACTCAGTTCCTCCATCTCTCCACTTGTCACAATCTTCAACACAACTCCAACCTTCATCCATTCTTAATATTCTCAGTGTATCTTTTTATTGTGATCTTTCTAGGAAAGATCACAATACTTCACTTTCTAAATAAGCTTCTAAAAAGTTGGTGGTTCTGTGGCACCTTTGTAATTTCTTCACATCATCTCAGTTGCTTGCTCTCTATAGGGGTGTTGTTCGCCCCTGTATGGAGTATGTTTCACACATCTGGGGTGGTTCCACTCATACAGCTCTCCTTGCGTCTCAAATTCTCCCGCTTTTACTAATTCTCTCCAATCTCTTTCTGACTGTCAAATTGTTGCATCACTCTCTATATACTGTCATTATTTCATCAGACACTGCTCTTCAGAGCTCTCTCATCACATACTTCCTCCATTGAGAAGAGCTTGTACTACATGCCATTCTACACAGTCTCATCCTTTCTCTGTCCAACTCTCAGATCTCAGACTTAACTGCTATGCTCAATCTTCCATATATTCTACTGGTAAAGTCTGGAACACACTCCCTTTATTTGTTTTCCCATCTTCCTTTGACTTGCCCATTCTCAAACGCTGTGTATCAGGACTTTTAGACCTCTAATGACCAAGATAGGACTTTTCCAAGTCCAGTGGAAATTTGTGGGCTTCCGGCCTTTGCCCACTGGAAGAGATATAAAAAAATATAATTATATAGCTTATATTGTAAGTGTCAGGTGAGAATTTAAAAAAAATATATATATATGGGTTTTTGAAATCGTAAAGTCATAACACATTGAAATGAATTTTATAAAATTTAATTAATTGGGGAAACCTTTTTGGTTCAATAAAAATATGAAAAACTTAAAAATTTAATTAATAAACATGTATTTACAATTTTTCCTCTCTCTTAAAATTTTTATAAACCATTATTTCAATATAGAATGGATTATATTTCGATATTAAAATCAATATTTGAAGAATATCAATTTGAAATAAAAAGTTAAATTAATATTTGGTGAAAAAAGAGAGAGAGAGAGAGAGAGAGAGAGAGAAGAGAGAGAGATCCCCCACCAGTCATGGGTACAGGAGGGTGCAGAGCTGCCTAATAGACAAATGTTCTTCTGTCATGCATCCAAATGTAATTATCAAATTTGAAATTAAAATCGATATATCAGTTTTGATAGATTGATATGTTGTGTTAAAAAATATTTTGATCTAATGCCTATAATTAATTACCATAGTCTCTTCCTAGGATCTCCTCGAGGGATCAAATTAAATTGTACTTTCGGGTATGTCATGTAATGAATCAATTTTTCCATTAACAAAATTGAAAATTATTAAATTTTTATTTTTTTTAAAAAACTTGGAAAAAAATATTTTCTTCAGTCTAATTCTTTTTTAGTATCCTATGTTTAATTTTGTTATGTATTAGGTGTTACTCATTACCCAAGAATAAACTAACTATTGCACTTTTCATAGTTAATAAATTTTATTTATTCATGTTATTAAAGGATTGAGAAGAAGTTTACGCCAACAGAAACCTGTTTCCTGGATATTAGATGACCGTAAGTTAAGAGGATATCCTAATATGATCCATAGCTCAGAACCAGAAAATGATGAAATAAGACCAGCAAGAAAACTTTCAAGGTAATATTTAAATTTTTCTTTTGCTTTACAGCTTATTTATAGTATTTATATTTATTCTTTATTCTTTCATCAAGGTATATTCATTCTTCGGATAAAGGTGGAGGTTCATCAGCTCCTCAACGTAGGTCTCAAAGATTTAGGAAGAAATCTCCAGAGCAAAGAATAAATCGCAATCGGAATTACCTGTTACGTCAGTCAGGCTCTCGACGTGAAGAAATGTCAAGGTATCAGAGGTCAAGAAGACATAGACGCCTTCCCCTTAGATATAGAGAAAGTCAATCAGAGGAAGAGGAGGAGGAGGAAGAAGAAGAAGAAGATGAAGATGATGCAGCAGATATAGATGATGATGATTTGGAGCAAGAAATTCGAGGAAAGAAATGTAGACAAAAAAGAAGTAATCGGAGGAGTCATAATCTGACTAAGAAAAGGGTAATTCAGAGAAAGAGAAGAGTTCCATCCAGGAGAGAATCTATTGATGAAACAGAAAATTCAGAGGAAGAAAATCACTATAGTAGAAAGATAGTTCGACAGAGTCAGAGAATGTCAAGAAGACCAAAAAGACATGAGTTTAATGACACTGAAGCCTCTAGTGAAACTGAAGGAAAAGATGAGGAGCAGGAAAATAATGAGGAAGAAGTCGAAGAAAAAGGAGAAAATGAGATCACATCTGACCAAAAAATTGTAAGTATAAATATTATTACTTTTAATACAATTAACAGTATATATATATATATATATATATATATATATATATATATATATATATATATTATATATATATATATATATATATATATATATATATATATATATATATAATATATATATATATATATATATATATATATATTATAGGAACCGACCGGGGCCCCGGCCCCGGCCAAACCCGGCCATTTTTACTGACCCCGGCCCCGGCCAAAAATCAGGGAAAACCGGGGTTGCCGGCCGGGGTTAAAATGGCAAATTATACTTAAAATTTTTTTTTTTTTTTTTTTTATTTTCAGCCGATTTTGCTGAAACTTTCAGTTATATAGATTTTTTACCGGTAAGAAAAGTCCATTTCTAGCGTTTTTCCGAGTCTATTACGGTTAAAAGTTTTTTTTTTTTTTTTTTTTTTTTGAAATTTTACCCTTTTTTAATTGAATGGCGGTGCCAAACCACTTTTTAGAATGAGCTGAAAATTGGACTATTTATTCAAAATTAAATGGGATACAAAAGTCTCTAATAGACTTTTGTTCCCAGAGTTATAGGAAAAATGTTATAAGCCAAAAACTGACCAACTATAGAAAAAAAAAATTTTTTGAACTAAAAAAATCCACCTTTTCAGAAAAAATTAAAAAAAAAAAAATACAACTATGACATTTCCTATTTTTGGTGTGTATAGAGGAGGGGTGGGGCTACAAATTCCTCTATGTACTTTATTCGATGATGACATTCGTTGGTTTTGAGATATAGCCTTCAAAAAGGTCCATTTTTGGCCAAATTTCAAAAATTCCCAAAGTTTGAGAGGCTATATCTCGCTTCAAACAAAGAGCATTTAAATATGCACTAAATAAATATTGTTGCCCTGCCCTCTTCTAAACAATATTCACAAATAAAAAAAAAATAGGTAGCGTTTTTTATAAATAATTTTTTCCTCCAGAAGGGTACGATTTTGCAAATTTTTTTTCAAGTGCTTATATAACTTTTTTCTAGACGTGATATCAAAAACCTATTCCCACCAATGCAAGAAATTGGGGCAAAGGTATTCAGCTAAATTTTCAGCTCATGTGGACCAGTGGTTTGATCCAGTTATTCATTTTTTTCAACTTTGGGTCCAAAAAAGTTTCAAACCGTTATAGACTCAAAAAAATGCTCGAAATCAACTCAGAACTTCGTGAAAAAATTCACATACTTTGAAAATTTCAGCTCAATCAATAATAAAAAAAAAAAAATTCAAACAAAATATAAGAAAATTAAGATTTTTTTTTTTTTTTTTTTTTTTTTTTTTTTTTTTTTTTTTTTTTTTGACTGCTCCTTTTCTGCTAGTGAATGTTCATCTTTGTGTTTTTTTAGATTTTAAAAAGATTTGGTTGAAATTTTTTTACTTGTAGCACCCGGAGGTTCTCTTCTAATTTTCTGACTGCAGATGTTAACATTTAGCTATTTCGAGCCTATCCTGAAACATTGTAAAGTATTCAAATACTGCAGAAGCTGATCTTTTAGCCATATTGACTGAAAGTATAAACAAAATAATAATTTTTAAATAATGCAGCTAAATGATACAAGTTTGATACATGGCAATAAAATAACAATGATATGTATAAATACAGGTTAAATTGATAATTTTATATCTTACATTTTTTCAAACTTTACCTTAGGGTCTTACCTTAAGTAAACCCGTTGAACCACTATTATGAATTAGAATATATTTTTTTTTTAATTTTTGTACTTTTTTTAAACTTTAACTATACAAAACTGTAATTTTTTGATTTTTTTTTTGGGGGAGAAAATGCATATAATCATTAATTTAAGTGAATGTTGGCTATTCTACTCCTTCCTTACAATTAAATAAACCTTATATCTAATTTTTTTAACCTAAAATTTCAGTGCTTTTGACCTCTTTACAAATTTTAGAAAACCCCGGCCAGAACCCCGGCCCCGGCCCCGGCCAAATTCCAACCCCGGTCGGTCCCTATATATATATAATATATATATATATATATATATATATATATATATATATATATATATATATATATATATTATATATATATATATATATATATATATATATATATATATATATATATATATATATATATATATATATATAAGGAATGGAGTGAAGTATCGTATCAGTATATTTTTAGGTATCGGTATTGGCATAAAATGACCAATACTCTGATCATCAGTATGGCTTTCGTAAGAAACGCTCTACTGTTGATCTTCTTTCCCTTCTCTCTGACCTTTGTCCCCCACTCTTCGGCATTTCGGTGAATCTTTTGCTGTCACGCTGAACATATCAAAAGCATTTGGCAGAGTGGCACAAAGCTGTGATTTCCAAACTTCCCTTTTTCGGAAACTATTCTCTTCTCTGTGGCCTTCTCTCTGATTTCCTTTTTGGTCGTTCTATAGCAGCCTGTCTAGACGGCCACCATTCATCCTTTAAATCTATTAATAGTGCTGTTCCTCAAGAATCTATCCTATCACCAACACACTTTTTCTGCTTTTCATTAATGACTTTCTCTCTGTTACTTCATCTCATCTCCTATGCAGATGACTCGACCCTTCAGTTACTCTTTTCAGTTTTGAAAGGCGCCCCTCCCAACAGCAGTTGATAGATGCATGGAGAGTAGCCTTTTAGCAACTGACCCCTGATCTATCTCACATTTCAAATTGAGCCATAGAAAACATGGTCATTTTCAATGCAACCAAAACTCAATTCCTCAATCTCTCTACTCGACACAATCTTCCACACAGCTGTGATATCTTCTTAAATAACACAACTCGAACCATCATCTCTCCTTAATAATCTTGGTGTTTCTTTTTCTCATGATCTTTCTGGAAAGATAACATTACTTCCCTTTCTAAACAAACTTCTAGGGGTTAGGTGTTCTGAGGCACCTTCAGAATTTTTTTTACACCACCTCAGTTGCTTTCTCTATAGGGGTGTTGTTCGCCCCTGTATGGAGTACGCCTTACACATCTGGAATAGTTTCACTCATTTCTTTGAAAAAGTGGAGTCTAGGGCTTTTTGTCTTGTCAGCTCTCCTGTTCTCACTAATTCTCTCCAATCTCTTTCTGTGCATCGAATTGTTGCATCAGTCTCTCTTTGCTATCGTTATTACAATGGACACTGCTCTTCAGAACTCTCTCGTTGCATTCCTCCATTGTGAAGAGCTCATGCAATACGTCTCTCTACACAGTCTCATCCTTTCTCTGTCCAACTCTCAGGCCCCAGACTTAACTGCTATGCTCAATCTTTCATGTACTCTACTGGTAAAGTCTGGAATACTACTCCTTCATTTATTTTTATCAAACTTCCTATGACTTACACACCTTCAAACGCCTTGTATCAGGACATGTCAGCCTTTAATCTGACCAGGTTCCCGTTTTTCTCCCAAATTCTCTTGGATATTTAATAGGCCTCTGGCCTTTGCCCACCCGGAGGTGAAATATATATATATATATATATATATATATATATATATATATATATATATATATATATATATATATATATATATATATATATATATATATATATATATATATATATATATATATATATATTTTTACATATACCACCACTCACTAAAAGCCCTATTCAATAATATTATATATATATATATATATATATATATATATATATATATATATATATATATATATATATATATATATATATATATATATATATATATATATATATATATATATATATATATATATATATATATATATATATATATATATATATATATATATATATATATATATATATCCCTAGAAGAGTTTTTCGATATGTGTAGCGCGACATCAAAAGATTTACGGTAATTTCGAAGAGAGGAGGACCAAGAGTCAGAGAGAAGGAATGAAAATCATCAGTAGAACTTTTTTTGCGAAAGCCACACTGACAATCAGAGATAAAATTAGATGATTTGAGATCTTTCCAACTCGTAACAAGAAACTTTTTTTTTTTTTAGAAAAAAACAGAGGTGGAATAAATGGAACGGTAGCTGAAGGGTTTGAGAGGTTCCCCATTTTCGGCAAATGCTGAATGAGATCACGTTTCCAGAGAGAAGGGAAGGTTACAGTAAAAGGACAGAGACGAAATATTTGCCAAAGCAGAGTGCAATCTGAAAAGCACAATTTTGAGAACCACAGGAAGGATACCCTTAGTACTGTATGCCTTCTCACTGTAAAGCTAAGAGAGTGTAGAAATGGACTTCCTTAGAGAAAATTCAATTTTAGACATAAATGAGTTTGGGGATTGAGAGGGTTGAAGGAGGAGGTATAGCTCCGAAAGCATCTAAACTTGAATTAGTGGCAGAAGTTTGAGGAGAAAGTTCAATATGAAGAAGGTAAAACGGCAATTGTGCTGAAAGAAAATACTAGTGGAGGAAAGAGGAAGAGGCAAATTTTGAGTTAACATTTTTGCAAACTGCCTGAAAGAGAGGAAGAGGAGCCAGAAAAATTAATTGTATGTTGTATTGATTGAAAAATGAGTTTTTGGTGTTACAAAGAACAAGAACAGATTTTGCACGATTTCGGGATGAAATATAAAATTGCATGATTTTCTGAAGTTTGAAAACGACAGTAATTCCTGAAGGCAGCATTCCTGCTGTAAATAGCATGATAATAAGCAGAGTTAAACTAAGGTTTGTAGTTTAGTAGAAGTGAAAAATTACAGAATGTAGTCCCCATGTTATAGAGAATCTCTCCGGAAACGCCCTCTGCAGACTATGAGGTACCCCTCCCACGGAGTGATAATTAATCATTCCACAGGAAATCAAAGAAGTATGACAGAATGTCTGACCACCTTTGGTACCGAAATGTCAAATGTCACAAACGTTTTCTCGAAATACTCGGGAGTTTCTTGCGGAAGACTTGAAAAGATAGAAGAGGATACAGATATAAAAAAAGTTTTCGAAAGAACCCAGAGGAGGATAGAGATTGACTATATGAAGTAGTATTAGAAGTTTAAAAAAAAGGTCTAGAATGTTGGGTTTCTTTCGAAGATGATCAGTAATACTAGTAGGGAGCTGAACACGCTTCAAGGTCGTTCTGGATAGAAAATTGAAAGGCACTTTCACTGGTTATATCATAAAACTAAAAGTCATTAGCGGCGGTGAACATTAAAATCACCTATATGATAATTTCTGCGAAAGGAGAAGAAGAGAGATTGTTCTGTTTTGGAGTTTAGATATTCAATAAATTAGGAGATAAAGAAACAGAACAAATGAATTTAGACGTAGAATGGCAAGAGAGCTTTAGCCAGAAGATGAAAATTGAAGATACAGACAGTAAAAGGAAATAGAAAAGGTTTGGCATCAAGCACCTGATTTTCTGTTAAGAATAAGAGGTTAGGTCTAAAATAAGAGAGGTGGTCTTCAACAAAATAGAAATTGTATTGAAGGCCGTTTGTGTTGCAGAAATTAATGAAGAAAATAGACCATGCACTAGTGCAAGTCGGATGCAAAGTCATCGTGGCGACAACCTTATATCACCTATCAATAGTTTTACTTAGCAATGTGACTACAAAATAAATAGGTGTATTACAGATAGCAAAAAATTTTATGATCATTGAATATTTTCAATCTTGTTTCAACTTTAATGAGTTCAGTAAATAAATTGATATTGGTATTGGGTTGTTTAAAATTATTGGTATCTATATCTGTAAAAATTTTGGGATTCACTTCATTCCATATATATATATATATATATATATATATATATATATATATATATATATATATATATATATATATATATATATATATATATATATATATATATATATATATATATATATATATATATATATATATATATATATATATATATATATATATATATATACAGACTCACGCAAACCAACTCAGAGGAACTCCCTCAACTGCACTCGGACTCAGTGGTAACAAGGTCAGCTTCAATCCTTTTTTAAACACAAGACATTATATACGTAAGTATATTATACCGCATATTCGCGAATAGATTTTATGTAAAATTCAAGTTTGTTGATGGATTCGAATCCAAGACCTTTAAGATAGTAAGTCAAAGCGCTATCAACTGAACCATAACATTTTGAACTCTCATGGGTCAGTTGGTAGCGCTTTGATTTACTATCTTTGAAGTCTCGTTTTCGAATCCTTGTTCAGCAGATTTTACATAAAATCTTTCGCGAAAATGCGGTATAATATACTTACGTTTAATGTCTGTGTTTAAAAAAGGATTGAAGCTGACCTGTTACCTCTGAGTCCGAGGGCAGTCGGGGGGTGTCCTTTGAATTGGTCTGAGTGAGTCGTATTTCATGAGCATTTTCATTGTCATCTCTTTTTGAACTGTCATGGCTCAGTTGGTAGCGCTTTGGCTTACTATCTTAGAGGTCTAGGTTTCGATTCCTCGTTCAGCAGACTTGAATTATATATATATTAATTTTTTGTTGGCCTATGTAATTATAAATGGTGATTTTGCTTAGGTTTATAATTTAATTTTAAGAAAATGAAAAATGATGGTTGTAACTTTATTACTGATAGTTAATTTATTAAGTAATGGCCGTAGATTCTGATATTAAGCAAACCTTCACAATTTTCTTTCAATTGGCCAAGTAGATCAAAAGGAAGCTGAATTTCCTTGGGTAAAATTAGCAGAAAGTACGTAGTTTAAAATTAATAGCTATTCAAAAATGGATTGAATTTACCAGTTAGTTACTGAAACCAGAAACATTAATTTATTTTCATATTAATAATATTATTGCTTAGTTTTCAAAGTAGTTTATTACTAATTATATAATAACTTATACTGCTTATACCAGATCATGCATATATTATATGATTAATTACATAATCATAAAGACTAAACTTTAAAATCTTGTACTTCAAGGGTAATGAAAGAAGTGGAAAATAAAATTAAATTTATTAATGTAAATCACTTAAGGGAGTAGAAAAAAATGAAACTATGAAATATGAGAGTATGTATATAACTTACGAAGCTAAATGTACAGTTGTGTGTCAATGTCATGTCACTGTAACTCGTGTGTCATTTTTATAAATAAATGATCCGTTTTACAAAATTTATTTATTTATTTTTTTAAATTTAAAATGCAAATTAAATTTATTTCATAAAGTATATAATTTTTGTGCAAAGGAATTAAAAATTTTAAATTTCAAAATAAATACTGTTTATTATGGGTTTATAAAAATTTCCCATTTTGCATAATATTTTTATTCTAACATTTATTTTATATGATTTGTCTTTTTGACATTTGTTGAAAATTACATTTTATTTTACTTTTTGGTTAGATTAGAAGATAAAATATTTTTCTATTGTCAAACAGTAAATTGGAGATAAAAATTTGTTAGATCACAGTATAATTGTCGTAATATAATGTATAATTGGATGTTTAATATTGCTTGTATTTTTAAAGGAAAAGCCAAAAAGAGAGCGTAAGCCAGTTTCACGTCTCATGTATGAACCTGTCAGAAGATGCCGTACAAAAATCATGTCATCTGATGGCGAAAATGATGATGATGATGAGGAAGAGGAAGAGGATAATGATGATGACAATGATGCAGCTGATGAAGATGAGGATGAAGAGGGAGAACAGCAGCAAAAAGATAATAGGTCATCACAAAGAGGAGGCTACTCATTACGTCAAAATAGAAGTAGGTTTACTAAATAATAATAATCATGAAAGTAATATCGGCTATTATTATCTTACTATATCCATTACTTGAAACTGTTAAGCGTTGTGTAAACAACGTAAATAAAATATTTCTGGCAAATTCAAGTTGAAGTGAAAATTCAAGATTTATTTTATGATAAATGTTTTTCAATATTGTGTTTATAATATTAGAAAACGTCTTAATATAATTTGGTCATTCTGATGTTCATAGACTTATTTTTTCTTTATCTATATTTTTAATATTACATTCACTCATTTATGATGTTTTTCTTTTGTTTCTTTGTTATTGGTTAGCTTTTCAGTATAAGTAAAAATTTCATACCAATTTAGCATTATGGATTTTCTAGTCTCCCTATAATTTAAAATAATAATAATAATAATAATAATAATAATAATAATAATAATTCCATAATAAAAATAATAATAATATTTAATAATAGTGTTATTCCACAAAATATTTTTATTCTAAAAACTTATGAAATTAAAAATTGAAAAATTACTCTTTAATCTTAGAATATAAAGGCATTTATATATATATATATATATATATATATATATATATATATATATATATATATATATATATATATATATATATATATATATATATATATATATATATATATATATATATATATATATATATATATATATATATATATATATATATATATATATATATATATATATATATATATTGTAAATCATTGCTGATCAACAACTAGTAAATGTTTTATCACTACCTGTTAACATTTCCATTCTTCTAGAAATGTTAAATAAGGAATCCCTCTCAGTACCTTGACTTTTGTATTGATGCACAAACCACTGTTCTTTCAAATGATTTTAGATCTCTTCTTAACAAAATTTGGATCTCTCTCATTCCCTATAGTATTTCTCATTTTTCTTAATGTTCTTAATGTTCCATCTGTTATTTTATCAACATAGGACGATGACTGTATATTTTTTATTTTCGTTTTAAAAAGAAACCTACAAACATAAATTTTCAAATGCTGGGGGAATGTCCTTGGAATGACTAACCTCGGATTTCTTATTTCTGATTGGAACTGGAAAATAAAGCGCTCCTTCCATGTCTGAATAACTAATATCTTTATCTATCTACTTCATGCAATATTCCACTCAACTATAATATATTTTCTAGAACATTTTGAAACTTGTAACCTTTCTTAGAATGATTACAGCTTTCTCACTAAATATGCTTCTAAGAAGTTAGGTTTGTGAGGTTCCTTAAGGATTCCTCACACACACACTTCTTTCCCTTCTTTCAGTTGCTTTCTCCATATATAGGGGTGTCATTCATCTGGTGTTAGGTTATAGAGACAAAGAAATGTGATGTTGGATTTTGTAATTTGTTAAGAGATTCCACATAAAAACATTTTTTCTATTGCATTCCAAATTGTTATTACTTTCATAATTATTAAAATATAAGTGAAATGGTTTCATATAATAAATTCCTCAGCAATCTACATTGGAAGAGGCAAACCACCCTGCAAAACATTTACCTCTGTTACTTATTTTAATAATTATAAAAACATTGACTTCTTTGTTGTAACTTAACATGACCATATATATATATATATATATATATATATATATATATATATATATATATATATATATATATATATATATATATATATATATATATATATATATATATATATATATATATATATATATATATATATATATATATATATATCATCATCTTCCAGGAAGGGTTTACACCCTGTCAGTGTGACCAGCATCTTTCCCTGTCTGCTCTTAAAAGTCCTTCTCCAGGAGGGCTTTAAAAGATCATGTTTTTCGGCTAATGGTTTCAGTGCCAATCCCTTTGAGTAGTAGCATTTAAACTCGCATGAAGTATTATAACCCTTTTAGTGGAACTAGCATATTCTTTCATTTAATCTCTGAACACTTTCTCTCAGAGCTCTCAGACGATCATGCTTCTCGGGGCTATGGTTTCTCATGCTGGTCCTGGAGTTGTTACAAGCAATGTCTTTTCATTACCACACCGGCTTGCTAGGCCTGTCATGCGAACCTTCCTTGGGAGGTGGCGTCTGCTGTAGCTGACTGGATGATTCTGGTGTTAGGGCAGCATATACTTTTATAATCAGTATTCAGTTAGATGAGCCTACTAATCTTCTTTTTACAGGAACGTTGTCTCAAACTTTTGTTGCTTCACAACAAATTTTATAAAATTTGTAATATATTATTATTAATTTTGCTTTTAAATTAACTTTAAAAAAATAAAAAGTAAAAAAAAAAATTTGAAATATGAAAATAATTATCATCAAAAGGTTTTCTTTCTCGAAGGTGGTTTTCATCAAAACTGAACAATTTCTTTTTTGCCAATCAAGGTTTTTTTGAAACTATTTCACTCCTCTTCAGATTCCCTTTTCTTCCTTCTCTTTTGCGATGCTTCCCTTCTCGTTTCCTTCTGCTACCTCTTGATTTTCAACACAACTTGTCCCGATGACATCAGAATCATATCCCTATATATATATATATATATATATATATATATATATATATATATATATATATATATATATATATATATATATATATATATATATATATATATATATATATATATATATATATATATATATATATATATATATATATATATATATATATATATATATATATATACGCGCGTTGCACACACACACACACACACCTAATTTATCACTTTCTGACCTATTCTTAGTCAAGGAAGACACATTGCACTGAAATTGTATTCAATGTGTGTTATCAAATCAGGTTATCTTGAAAAATGTGCTCTATAGTTTCTATTTTGTGTGTAAATTTTAAACACGTTGTACGAAATCAGATATACTTGTTACCACAACGTACGATTATATTGTTATCTATATTGATGTATAATGTATAATTGTAAGTTTATTTTGTGTCCCAATATGAGATTGAGCGAGTTTTGTATGAGAGGTTGTTTTAGATGTTAGTGTTTTCAGAGATATGTGTTGACGAGTTTGGTTTGTTTAGGTGGTTTCTTTGACGATTGTTAAGGTAATTCTATGTAATTGTTACGTGGATGTACTTGTTTAGGGTAGTGTTGTCTGGAGTGAAAAGAGAGAATGTGTTGAATATGTTGCTAATGTAAAGGGGTGGCTATGAAGATAAGAAACTTTGTCAGTGGTTAATGCGGTTATGAAGACTGTTGAAGGAATGTGAGAGGGTTTATGTGTTAGAGTAAAATTATAAATATACTTCATTTCTTCAATTAGGTATTTGATTAGTGTTATTTTTTTTTTATTTTATTTTTTTTTTTTTGTGAAAAAAACTTTGAAATTTTATTTCAAGTTTGTAGTTATGTAGACAAGTTAATAAAGTTTTGAAGACATATCAATATTAATTTAACATAAAGAACCAAAAATAGTTATATAGATTTAAGTAGAAAAATTTAAGACATATTGTATATTTTAATTATTTGAAAATTTTAGTTGTTATAATTAAGAATTTTATATTTACCGGATATCTGGCTGGATTGTAGTACTATATGGCTGAATAACTGGATCATAACTGAATATCCTGCCCTTCCCTAATCAAGTCTTTCATACTATTCTATTTCCTCTTCAGGAGGTCTTCTGCCTCTTCTATTTTAAATTACTTTATAATCTATCAACCATTTTGTCATTTTACCTGTATTTAGTCGATGAATGACCTTGGGTCAATATAATTATTTGGTTCAGTATTTAGTTTTCTTAACTATCATACCATTGAATTATATTTTTGTGGTGCACGGATAACTACACTACAATAATAATCCTTCTTCATTCTTATTTCAATGTTGAGTGAATGAAGTTTATTATATTTTCATTCAAATTAATCTTTATTTTACAAACTCCATTCATAAATTTCTATATTATTCTTTTAATATTACGAATGTGTGAAGTTCATTTTATAACAATGACATGTCTTTCATTGTTTTATATATATATATATATATATATATATATATATATATATATATATATATATATATATATATATATATATATATATATATATATATATATATATATATATATATATATATATATATATATATATATATATATATATATATATATAAATATAGAAACAATTGCCAAAGATGAATATGAATGTCTTGATGAGCCTTCATCAATTCGTCATAGAAAACAAAGGGATCGAGAAGCCAAAATTAAGAAACTTTTCAGCTCTCCCGCAAGGAAACAGAGAGTTTTTAATAAGAAATATCGCGTAAGCAGTTCAGGCATTTTGTATTAAATGAATTGTGTAAAATTAAATGTTCTTTATATAACAGATTTTTACAATACACATTTCTTTCTTATTGAAGGCAACTCATAATACTGCAACAAGCAGCTCAAGTAGCAGCAGTGACGAAAAGGAATTTGAGAAAAGATACTCTAAGTCGATGACAAAGGCTCGCAATCGATGTCTTCCAATGAATTTTACATCAGAGGATTTG
>SEYY01011011.1:7500-10332 GCA_009176605.1 Armadillidium nasatum
AGTTCCACAATAACGATCGGAGTTTACAGTCTTAACTTTCGGCAGATATTCCGATATTAGAGGCCCTCTTCATCCCAGAATGCTGTCAGCATGAGTTTACCAGCCGATGGTTGAGTCTTAAACTTTAGGTAAGCCAGGTGAGCAAACTTGGGTGCATAAATTCCAAAGAGGTTCGTTTTCCTTCTGGATCGTAATGGTGGACCCACGATTCTTCTCTCCGTCACAATATTTTGAAGAAACTGATCGTCCTCTTGACGATAACGGTTTAGAATTTCATTAGAAAATATCGACTAGTTGTTTCGTCATGTTTTCTGTCAGCTCACCCTGTTTGGATACTTGTTACAAATTTTTCTATACTGTGAATCTACAATTATTGCTTGAACACATTGTTTCGAAACTGCAAGAATGGAAGTAATTTCGAACTATTTAATTCGTTTATTTCCCCGAATAATGTCATCAACGCAAGCAAGATATTAGTCAGTGGTCATTAAAATGGGGCGGTCACTTCTCGGAGCATCATGAATCAACATTTCACCTTTATTGAAAAAGTTAATTTACGGATCTAATCCATCGAAGAACGTTGCAAATATTCAAAGTGTCCATTCCATACACCTCGATCAAACGACAATAAAATTTCAGCCGCATTCTGTACACCTTTTAGGCATGCAAAAATTCAAATCACAGCGCATTTCTTCAACACAGTATCACTATTAGTTTCCAATTTTATAACACTGCACAAAAATGAAACCAAATAACTATACAGTTCGCTTATCAAATCTATTCTACAAGATATTTCGAACGCCGGTCTTAACATGTTTTAACCTGTTACCGTTGCTTAGCAACGCATCAAGAGGCGTTATTTTTCAGCTCGCCCTCGTATATATATATATATATATATATATATATATATATATATATATATATATATATATATATATATATATATATATATATATATATATGTGTGTGTGTGTGTGTGTGTGTGTGTGTGTGTGTGTGTGTGTGTGCGTGTGCTGTGAGTATCAAGTACAAGAAACATCACGAAATAGGATCCATTACTATGGAAACAAAATGAAGAATGTTCAAGTAGTAATCTCCCAAGTGTTATATATATATATTATATATATATATATATATATATATATATATATATATATATATATATATATATATATATATATATATATATATATATATATATATATATATATATATATATGGTACAAATTATTCTGAGGCAAGGAAACATCTGCATATTATAAGGAGTGGGAAAAAAAGACCATTACTCTAAATCCGCGCTCTTAAAGAATTAAATAAATAAAAATTAGAAGGGAACAAAGTAAAGATTAATTAAGGCAATGCCTCTTGCCTCGCCTTCTTATTCAGTTAATTTTTATCTTCTCTACCCCCTTTCCCTTATTTACACCCCTCCCCCTATTTCTCTCCAAGAAAGTTGCCTCTCTTTTATTTCAAGGAGAAAAAAAAGAAGTCTTCCAATTTACCACTTCCTACCTCCTTCCTCTTCAACATCAATCCTCAAAAATTGCCTAAAAAATGAATGTTGAGGTGGATGGAAAGTGGACGAAGCGAGAATGTAAATATAAAGGGAAGATAAAGTAGAGGAAAAATGAAGAAAGAAATGAAATGGAAATAAAGGTGAAGAATAAAGTCATTAAAAATTGTGGATGTAGAGCAAGACTTAGAAGGAGAAAGAAATAACAAAGTAAAAACGAGGGATCTAATAAGAGAAGGAGATCGAGGGAGAGAAAAAGAGTAGAAAGAGAGAGAAGAGATAAAGAGAGAAAATGAGAAAGAAAAAAAGAAGGCAAAGAGAGAGAGAGAGAGGAGAGAGAATAGATCAGAAAAAGGGATTAAATGAGATATAGAAAAAGGGAGAGTCAAAGGGAGAGTGAAAATGAGAGAAAGAGAGAGAGAGAGAGAGAGAGAGAGAGAGAGAGAGAGAGAGAGAGAGAGAGAGAGAGCATAAGCCAGAGTTTGTCTTGCATTTATTTCTCCAAATTATTTGCCTTCAACTTCTCGCAACTTCCAACTTTGATATTAGTTTTTATTTGGGAAAACAATAAAGGAAAAACCGCACAAGCCTCAAGCATATATATATATATATATATATATATATATATATATATATATATATATATATATATATATATATATATATATATATATATATATATATATATATATATATATATATATATATTATATATATATATATATATTTTTTTTTTTTTTTTTTTTTTTTTTTTTTTTTTGCTTAATTTCGAAACTTTAATTTCAATTTTTATTAATCATTTAATTATTATTATTATTATTATTATTATTATTATTATTATTAATTATTATTATTAATTATTATTATATTATTATTATTATTATTATTATTATTATTATTATTATTATTATTATTATTTATTATTATTATAATTATTTATTCTTAACACTAAAAAATTTGTAATTTTTACTGAATTTCTGCCTTTTTTTCTAAAATAGGAAAGAGAAATTTAGAGAATCAAATAAAGTGGCTTGAGAAAATTTATATATTGAATAAATATATTAGTAAACTAAAAGAATTAATAGAACACTATGGAGAAGTTAACCTTTACAGTCTTGAATGAATGAATAAATGAATGAATGAGAGATACACAACCATATCCTCATGAAAAAACTGATTACAATTTAGAATATTTACACTAACTTTCCTCCACGAATTTTAGCTCGTAGAAAATGAATTGAACAATTTGAAGAAATTAACACTCACATTTTCATCAAGGAAAAGATGTTAGGATATGATGACTAGAGTGGAAATCCTAT
>SEYY01011013.1:0-2500 GCA_009176605.1 Armadillidium nasatum
ATTTTTATTATATAGTGTCCATTAATTTTCTTCAAATGTATATTTTCACAGAAATTGAAGAGATTAGTATTGACAAGTTTATTTATATTATGATATCTTTAATACCTTTAAACTGATATTTATTATAACAATAATAATAATGATAATGATAATAATAATAAAAATATTAATAATAATAAAGATTCGCTTCTATACTATCGTTATCCTAGTGAAACTCACACATAATAATAATAATAATAATAATAATAATAATAATAATAATAATAATAATAATAATAATAATAATAATAATAATAATAATAATAATAATAATAATAATAATAATAATAATAATAATAATAATAATAATAATAATAATAATAATAATAATAATAATAATAATAACTTCTATTCCTTATTTATAGTAATAAAATTCACACTTAATAATAATAATATTTTTCATGCTTGAATTATGACGTCACCTAAATGGATGAATCTGAATCCAACTAATTAACAATTACTCTAATTTGAACCCAAATCTATTTCCACACAAAAATCTCTGAATCCGAGTTCGAATTCTCCCATCTTTGCTCTTTATTATTACTATATATATATATATATATATATAATATATAATATATATATAATATTATATATATATATATATATATATATATATATATATATATTATATATATATATATATATATATATATATATATATATATATATATATATATATATATATATATATATATATATATATATATATATATATATATATATATATATATATATATATATATATATATATATATATATATATATATATATATATATATATATATATATATATATATATATATATAATATATATATATATATATATATATATATATATATATATATATATATATATATATATATATATATATATATATATATATATATATATATATATATATATATATATATATATATATATATATATATATATATATATATATATATATATATATATATATATATATATATATATATATATATATATATATATATATATATATATATATATATATTAGGTTGCATCTACATCAATTTCATCGGCATTTCTAGATATTACACCGGAAAAGAATTCCAAAGGTTACAAATCCAGCACACAAATACCCGCAATTTTATCTTAATAAAATATACCCGTAAGTATATATATATATATATATATATATATATATATATATATATATATATATATATATATATATATATATATATATATATATATATATAATATATATATATATATATATATATATATATATATGGTGATAGAAACTGAGTTCCAGTGGAGAAAAGATGATCTATGTCCCATTGGGAATATATGGAGTGTTTGGGTAACTTTCCATTTCATTCCAATTCCGAATTGTACAATTTTCTCGTTCTTCTTCACAATCTTTACATGAAGTATTCTTTCCTTTATTCACACATAAACACGAGCAAATAAGCAAATGGCATCTACACAAGTAAACTCAAAAAAGTCAAGAGAAGTAACATGGGAAATACCCAGTCATCTTCCTTTCCCCCTTCATAATTTGTGGAATTGGTTGGTAGCCTCCAGAGAGTGGGTTGGTGCCACTAAGTCCCTTCCGCCTGTTTGCCTGATGCATTGTCTTTTTTTTTCTTTGATTTCTGCAACGTTCGTGTTTTCATTCTAATTTCTACCACCTCGCTTCTGCTAGATTTCACCTCTTGTTCTTTCACCTCTTGTTCTTTGTGCTTGAGCTTTCCAACAGCAATCCCCTCATCAGTTCCTTCTTACTATATTTATGTTCAGTTATGAGGCAAAAGCGATTGTTGTAAATAAGTTCTCCAATCATGTTGTTTTTCCCTTTAATTTAGTCATTTTCCACCTTGTGGCTTAGCCTTTCTTGCTATTCTACTACTAAATTCATTTGTTCTGCTTATTTATCTCCTAACTCTACTGACTATCCTAAATTCTTCTACTATCTAAACTCCAAAATAGAGCACATTTTCTCTTCTTCTCCTTTCTCTGAAATCACCATTCTTAATATTCCCCACCGCCAATTTCTTTCTTCTAGTTCACAAGGTACAGTTGGTGAACTTCTTTTCTTTTTCTACCTATAATGACACTGAGCAGATCCCCACTCGCATCCCTAATAGACTTGAAATGAACCCAACATTATACACCTTTTTTAAAATGTTGATCCCTCTCCTTATACTGTTAAACTCTATCCAATTAATATATGGAAATATATATATTACTCCGAATTTTTTTATCTTTCGTTTCTCAGATCATCTTATTATCTCTGCATCATCTACAATCTCTTCAAGTCTTCCGTAGGAACGACCCTATCCTTTTGCTAGGAAATGTCTTTGGCATTTCGGTAATGCAAATTGGTCGTACTTGCTAGAGTATCTCTTTGATTTTAGTTAGAATGATTATTGCCTTTGCGGGAATAGTTCCTAGGGGTGTGAAAGGTCATAACTGAGGTGATCTCTGATT
>SEYY01011013.1:10000-15000 GCA_009176605.1 Armadillidium nasatum
TTTAATTAATGCATTTACATTTAATGTGTTTTTAACTTCATTAAAGTAGAAACAATTAGAAATCAAAAGTAGTTAACCTAAGTAAGACCTACATTCATGTAAAGGCTGGGTGAAGTGTTCTGTCTCTCTCATTCCACTTTGCAACAGGATGCCATTCGTCACTAGCCTACATTTATTTATTTATTTATTTTTTAACACATCACCACCGCTCACGGGCCAATCTCTATTTATTGTACAGTGGTTGATAATAGAAACTTATTATATTGCAAAAAATATATTAAAACTTAATATAGGCTTAAAAAAATGAAAAAATCAAATATTTTTCTTCGAAATTACTCAAAATTTTACCCAAAAACTGAATTCTATTCATTTCACGAAATTTTTTTTGGTATTTTTTACTTGGGACATATTTTCAATATTTTCTGCAAGTTTCCTCAAAATTGAAATGACCATATATATATATATATATATATATATATATATATATATTATATTATATATATTATATATATATATATATATATATATATATATATATATATATATATATATATATATGGCAATTTACAAAAAAAAAAAAATAAATAAATAATAAGTAATAAAAAAAAAATGAAAAAAAAAAATAAAAAAAAAAAAAAAAAAAAAAAAAAAAAAAAAAAAAAAAAAAAAAAAAAAAAAAATATATATATATATATATATATATATATATATATATATATATATATATATATATATATATATATATATATAATATATATATATATATATATATATATATATATATATATATATATATATATATATATATATATATATATATCCTCTGGTGGGCAAACGTTAGAGGCCTACCAAATTTCCACCAGAGAAAGAAGCAAATAGGGATCCTGTTCAGATTAAAGGCCAATATGTTCCGAAACATGGCATTTGAAGATAAGTCATAGGAAATTGAGAAAATAGATGAAGAGAGTGTGCTCTAGACTTTACCAGTAGAGTACATGTAAGATTGAGCACAGCGGTTAAGTCTGGGGTCAGAGAGTTGGACAGAGAAAGGACGAGGCTGTTCTAAAGGTGGAGTGTGTACCTATGTGAGCACCAACATTCCGGTAACACGTCTTGTAAATCTTGAATCTCCTAATTTCGATGTTCTATAGCTTGAAATCTTTCTCCCTACCACTGCAATAATCTTGTGCTTCGCTACTGTTCTTCCAATAGAACAGATTTTCCCAATAGAGTTGGTTTCTCCTCAACTGATTAAAGAACCAACACACATTCCGAATCGTCCCAACCAATTCTTAAACACTCTCGACTTATGCTTCACCACTAGTCCTTCTCTCTATAAATACGCTGCCTTCGCATCTATTGGTAAATCTGACCACAATCTAATTACTCTTAATTTTCATGCTTTCTCTCCAACTGTCTTCTGGTACTTTGATCGGTTGACTGGGATTCTTTGCGTTGGTTCTACACTATCACTGGAGGAACTTCTTTGTCTCTAAAGACTCTTCGATTTATGCCGATAAGGTGAGGGGCCGTAATCGTTTATGGGATGAGCAGGCTCATCCCTTCTTCATCAAAATATTTCTCTCTTAAGAATCCAACGTTCGATTGCGCTTGTTCTCGTGCCATTCAGGCTAGAGACACCGCGTATCGAGAGTGGAAAAATTTCCTTCTCCTATCACTCTTGCTAATTTTCATTTAGCTCGGAATCGATGAAAGGATACTCTTCGACGAGAAATGCGGACTTTCACCAAAAAAATGTGTGATGAGCTCGTTAATTCTCCTGATAAATCTTTCTGGCCTCTTGTCAAAAATATCTCTAACAACTTCTGTAAAACTTCCTTTCCTCCTGTTATTTACTCTGATGGTTCTGTTGCTAACACTCCAACTGAAAAGACCTCCAGTTCTCCTCTAATTCAACCCTGGACGGTTCCGTCAATCCTCCTCCTACTTCTTCTCCTCTCAGACGTTCTATGCCTTTAGCTGTGATTACGTTTGACCAGGTGAATGGGCTTCTGAGATCTATGAGCGTAAGGAAGGCAAGCTGCCTGGAAGGCATTCCTCCCCTAGTTTTAAGGGAGTGTGCCTCTGAGCTGGCTCCGTGCCTCGTTCAACTTTTCTCTCTATGCCTCAATACTGGTACTTTCCCTCAGTGTTGGAAGCGCGCATTGGTCCAGCCTGTTCCGAAGAAGGGTAGCCGCTCTGATCCTTCTAACTACTTCCCTATAGCTCTCTCACTTATATTCTATCTAAGATCTTTGAAACCTTTTTCAACTCTCATTTCTTGGATCATCTGGAATTTCATTCCCATTTTTCTGATCGTCAGTATGGCTTTCAACGTCCGAGGTCTACTGGTGATATACTTTCCGATATCACTGATTTATGTTCTTCTGCCCTTCGGGAATATGGCGAGATTTGTGTGGTGGCGCTGCCATATCTAAGGAATTTGACGAGTCACTGCTTTCCAAGCTCCCTTCCTTTAGGTTTCCTCCTTCCCTTTGCTTACTTATGTCTAGCATTATTTCTAATCGTTTCATTTCGGCTATTGTTGATGGGGCGACTTCTTCTTTCTTTTCTGTCAATAGTAGTGTTTCTCAGGGTTCTATCCCTACTTTTCATTAATGATTTTCTCAGCTGCTCATCAAACCATTCATATGCCGATGACTTAACCTTCTATTCTTCTACTCATTTCAAATCTGCTTCCACCTTTGCATCTAGAGTTGACTCTCGTCTTCATCTTTCCGAGTTCATTCTTGCAGATCTGGATAGAATTTCCTGGTGGGGTCGTTTCAACCTTGTGAAATTCAGTTCTCTAAAAACTCAACTTCTCGAAATCTCCCTTCCAAAGACACCTCCTAACTTTTCTATCTCTTTCCACGGTTCTCGCGTCTCTCCTGTTGACAATATAAACATGCTTGGCCTTCACATAAATAAAAAAATGTCTTGGAAACCTAAAATCACAATGCTTGCTAGGGCTGACTCAAGGAAGCTGGGAGTTCTGCTTAGATTGCGAGAATTTTTTCTTCTTTGCAGTTACTCCAATTATACAAGGGCCTCATCCGCCCTTGTGTGGAGTACTGCTCTCATATCTGGGGTGGCTCAGGTTCCCAAAAAAGACTTATAGACTACTCAGCTCTTACTAATTCACTTGACCTTTTATCTTTGCAACGTGACGTTTGTGCCTTGTCTCTTTCCTATAGGTATTACAGAGGCAAATGTTCGAGAGAACTGACCACTCATATACCTCCACCTTTACAACGTCCTCGTAGCACAAGGGGTGCATTGTCTGCACATGAATTTTGTGTGGACATAGGCAACTCCAGGCTCGTCCGCTGTGGTGCCTCCTTCTCTCCAGCCACCTCTGTTTTGTGAAATTTTCTCTCATCTTCTGTATTTCCTGCTGAATTTAATCTCAGTTACCCTAGATTATAGAACTTATGCCTGTGCTCACCTATGAAATTTTCGTTAGGTGTGACTTGTAGGATTTTTTTTTATATTCTTTTATTATTCAGACACCCCCTCCTTGAATAGGGCTCTGTCCGTGAGCGGTGTTGATGTGTAAAAAAATAACAAAATAAAAAAATAAAATAAAATTCGTCCCGACCACTGCTAAGTGGACAAGTTAATTAACGCTGGGGATGTAGATCTTTCTTTCGAATATTTTTTTCTCATTTATCTTCTACCATTCATACTTTTAATATCTTTTGTGCCACATAAAATGCAAATCAACTGTTTTATCACAGCTTTATTTTATTTTAACTCTTGTTCATATTCACTACTCGATGTCAAGGAAAAGTTTATCTGATCATTTACATTAAAATCTTAAAATTTGTATCTTGGATTCAGGAGCCTCTGCTTCCAATACGTCAAGTTTCAAGCCCCGTTCACTTATTAGCAGTTCTTTCATATTGATAATAAGACTATTTTACAACATTTTATTTTGAATTAAAACATGAATTATAACATCTTTTTGATGTTAATTATACGTATGCAGGACTTGGGGGATTTTGATATTGAAATAACAACATCAAGAGAATCAAAATTTCTTCCAATGAAGAAATTTCAGACGTGAAAATTAACTTTCGTGACGAACATATTTTCTTTCCAATTTTCTTCAATGAACGAAATTTTCTACTTCAAATTTTAAAATATTTATTTTTTTTAAATTTACAATAATTTCCAAAATTGATGAGTTTATTTTCATAACCCGACGATTTTTTTCTTTTCGGTAAACGAGAATTTTTTTTCAGTTGAGGAAATTGAAGGAAAAAAAAAACTAATTGATAAAAGAATTTATCCTGGAATAATGGTAAAGTGACTGACTAACATGTTTGAAGGCTCTGTTTCGATTCATCATACAAATCCTGAGAAGAAACTTTTTCCTCCTTGAATAGGAAAATGACCTTGAAATGTTACTAAGTATTATTAAGGAAAGGAAAATTATTTCCTCAAATTTAATTTTAGATCATTAACAACAACAACAACAACAACAACAACAATAAATAATAATAATAATAATAATAATAATAATAATAATAATAATAATAATAATAATAATAAAAACAATAACAGCAACAAAAAACAATAGCACAAACAATAACAACAAAAATAATAACAGCATGATGATAATAATAATAATAATAATAACAACAACATCAACAAAAACAACAACAGAAACAGCATAATAATAATAATAATAATAATAATAATAATAATAATAATAATAATAATAATAATAATAATAATAATAATAATAATAATAATAATAATAATAATAATAATAATAATAATAATAATAATAATAATAATAATAATAATAATAATAATAATAATAATAATAATAATAATAATAATAATAATAATAATAATAATAATAATAATAATAATAATAATAATAATAATAATAATAATAATAATATAATAATAATAATAATAATAATAATAATAATAATAATAATAATAATAATAATAATAATAAATAATAATAATAATAATAAGCAATA
>SEYY01011015.1:0-2500 GCA_009176605.1 Armadillidium nasatum
TTTTTTTTTTTTTTTTTTTTTTTTTTTATATATATAATATATATATATATATATATATATATATATATATATATATATATATATATATTATATATATATATATATATATATATATATATATATATATATATATATATATATATATATATATATATATATATATATATATATATATATTATATATATATATATATATATATTGAGAATAATGGCCAGAAGATTTCATTATATAAGAAGTGGGGAAAACTTTCCAGACCCAAAAGAAAAGTAGTCATTGCTCACTACACGACAAGTAAAAGTTCATAGTTAATGATTTAAAATAGTTTAAAATAGCGCATTGTAAATTATAACACAGACAGCATAAATAGATCTGACGTAACTGTTTGACAATCAAATAGAGTTTGCAGAGAGTAAGAATGGGAGAGATAATATATATAATAAATTACAATACTTACTACTTGAACAACTTCTGCTTTTCTTTCATTCTCTAATCTCTTTTCCTTATTAAGTTTTTGTCTTTCTCTTAACTCTTCTTTCCTTCTCTGTTTTTCTGCTTTTATTGCCGATGATAATTTAAGAACTTCTTCTCTTTCTTTTTTTAATACCTGCTTTTTTGATAATGGCTTTTTTAATGGCTTAACTTTTATTACTGAACTAAATCTGAAAGTATATATATATATATATATATATATATATATATATATATATATATATATATATATATATATATATATATATATATATATATATATATATATATATATATATATATATATATATATATATATATATATATATATATATATAATAAATATATATATATATATATATATATATATATATATATATATATATATATATATATATATATATATATATATATATATATATATATATATATATATATATATATATATATATATATATATATATATATATATATATATATATATATATATATATATATATATATATATATATATATATATATATATATATATATATATATATATATATATATATATATATATATATATATATATATAATATATCTTATTACATAGGCTCCAACCTTTTCCTTTCACTTTTCCAAAATCTTCCCGATTTATATTGACCCTTTGGTATTAGGACGTTATCAATATTTTTCCCAAATTTATCTGATTCCGATTTCTGTTGTGATTTTGCATCATCACTACATGAGTTTACATCCATTGATTCTAGTTCTTTGTTTTGGTCTACAGACTCTGTGTTATTATTATCAATATTTTTGGAATTAGTATCAGAAATCATAATTTATTATAGGAAAATCTGTAAATAAGTAAATCAAAGACTCATTATTTAAAACAACAAAGTAGGGGAAAAAATTATTTAAATATTTTAAAATTATTATTTTCCACATGGCATACTCCTATTTTCAATAATGAATAGATATCTACCTTGGTAAAAGAAAAAAAAGTGAAGAATACACAAAGTTCAAAGAATTAAAATATTACCCTTGTAACTGAATATAGGCTTATATAATATAGTAGAAAATTATATAAATTGTTTTAAACTTGGAAAAATTTTGTGATGCATTCTTTCTACTTAACAAATTTAAAAAGAGAAAATTAGGCCAATGTATTATAATGGAGTTGGTATGATAATATGGTACCTTTATATGAAATGAAAAAATGTGCAAAAATGTCATTAAAGAACAGAAAAGTCACTTGAAATACGTCATATACCCCTCCTATTTTACAAATTAACATATGCATATGTCTTCAGGTGTATGGCACATTTGTAGGTATTTTTTTTCGAGTTTCAGATCCTAACCTACTCTTAAAACTATACATGAAAAATAAGCGTAAATGCAAAAGAGATAGCCTAATGAATCCTTTAAAAAAAAATAGAAAGAGAATATTTATACTTGGAAATTGAACAAATGTTCTGTAATTTCAATGTAATAAAATGACAGGTTGCTGTATATGACTGAACATGATACAAAAACTGCACAACTGAGTGTTCGAGGGATCTGTCATAGATAAACGTTTGTGTCACGCATTTAAATTTCAAATTGGTTTGTTGTACTCTAAAAACTAAATATATTCAGTAAAAAAAATTTTTTATGCTTTTTAAGGAATAAATTTACTAAGTTTTGAAATTTATTAACAGTTCCTTTAATACATATATGGAAATTTTTCCTTTATAGTTTTAATAGACTAGAAATAAAATGTAAAGATATAAAACTGAAGGAATAAATATGTCTATACAGGGGCTTTTTTCCCCTAGAAAAAAGACATATGACTAAGCCATATTGGTAGGTATTTATGAATTTTTAGGCCAGCTTGTGACTAAGCCTAATTGGCTTTTGTAGTTGGAATTGGTTCATTGCACATGTAATTAGTCAAGTTTAATAAACATATGTATGGGCTTAGTTTTATTTTTATCTTACTTTGCATGAAGGAATTGATAATTAATGATATAATAGACCTAGTCTTTTTTGTATGTATTAGTATTAATA
>SEYY01011015.1:7500-20237 GCA_009176605.1 Armadillidium nasatum
TATAAAATATTTGTAATTTTCAAAATAGGCTTTTGTTATTTATGAAGCTATTTCAAATTTATTTTACTTTTTTGGCGGCAATAATATGGATTCCTGATTGTCCTTTTTTTTTGTTTGTTTCTGAGTTGCGGACCTCACCTATGAGGTCATATGCCGTCCCTCCAGGCAGACAAAATATTGCCCTTCAGGCCACCACCAGTTCAGAGCGAGCGAACCACACGCTCCGAGAGCTGGTGATGCTTTCCCCTGATTGTCCTAAATTTATAACATTGGTCAAAATTACTAAGTAATACTTTTACTATGTCTCTATTTCAAGTATAGCACGAACTGTAATTCCGTGCTCCAGCATGAGCCATCCAACACTAGCCATGAGCCTGAATATTACAGAGCTGATATCTATGGTGAGGAAATGAAAGTCAGATTGACGATTCACATTAGCCTGTGCGATTAACAAAAGGTGTGATAAAAATAGGTATTGGTAAACAGAAAGATTTGTCATGACATATTATTTATGTTAATGCATATGAAAAATTATTTTTTATTATATTTTTTATTAATTAAATAATTCTACAATAATTTTTCAAAACTTTGCTTAAATAGTGCTTTATGAAAAATCTTGTACATTTTGGGTAGATTAAGAACATATCGTTATATAACAGCATATTAAGTGGAATTTAAACAAAATCAAATGATGTCAACCATACGTTAATTCTTTGATCCAACATAATTCTTGTACATGTGACATCATTATTAGTCTATGGGAGAAATGATGGAATACTTTTAAAATTTACGTTTGCTTTATTGAAATACTGAAATCTCACTTAGTGAGGTTTCTTTCAAAGTTTACCCTATAAACTTTGGTTTCTTTTTAGAAAATAATTAAAGCAAATCTTTTTTTTTTTGCATTTGAATGGTTTAACTGTAAATTGGCATACTTAATATGTTCAGAATTGACATATACCTAGAGACTGAGAGTGTAATATTACAGGAAAAAGTAAAGACTGAGTGTGTAATATCTCAGGCAATAGTAATTATATGAGCTTAATTTTGAAGGAGTGAGACTGAAAGACTTAGTCCTTTTCTAATAGAAAATGGCTTTAAATTAAAATACAAAGAGTTTTAAAAAAAAATTTTTTTTTTTTTATTTATTTTTTTTTAAATCATTCCCCATCCATTAAATGATCAAGCTTCTTCTACTGTTCTTTTCACACAATGATGAAGTCCTTTTTCCCAAATTAGTCCAGCTTTTTTAATATTTCTTGGTGTTGCAAAATTTCGCGTATAGTCTTTGTTTTTGCTTGTTATTTTAATATCAATATTGGTCCTATATTTTTTATTACTTTATTGCAAATATTATTATTATTTTAGTATTTTATATATAGATAATGAATTTATATTTGGTTTATACTTTTAAATTAGAAATTTTTAAAACTTAGATTGTGCTGAAGATGGACCGCGTTAATTGAGGTTTGAAGCGTTCACACTATAATAAATGATATGTGGAAACCCTTGGTGTTGGCTTTAACCTTTTTGATTAGATTGAAGTTCACAAGGAACGAAACTATCTTAACTTTATATATATATATATATATATATATATATATATATATATATATATATATATATATATATATATATATATATATATATATATATATATATATATAAGTGGTGCTCTTGTTATCACTGTGAATGGAAATACTTATGGGTGGGTTCGGTATTTCAAATATTTTGTCCATTGTTTTATTTATGTTATGGTGCCTAGTCAAGGCTAAATTCATTAGTTGTATTTTATTTTATTATGCTTGTATTTATTTTTTTATATGTATAAAGTTATACATTTGAAAGTAAAATTTTTATTTCTTTCAAATATAACGGTTATTATTTACTCTTTTAAGCTTGCATAATATTTTTTATGTTAGTTTATACTTAAGTTGTTTGTGTAATACGTGTGTTTTCCATATTCTGATCATTAGAATATTTTTAACCATCAATGATTTTCTTGGTGGAGAACCACTTACGAATAATAGTGGGGTATTACTTGCAGTCATAATTCATGAGAAAATCGTAATACATTACAAAATCCACAAGGACCTATCAAGACTGTCCCTATTAAAAAAAAATTTTCCAGAATTTTGATTCACTTTGACTTGTCATATAGCCAACTTTCCCCATGCGAACGATGAAGTTATCCATTCAACATGCAGTTTATTAAGCCAAAAAAAATAATAAATGTGTCACCTAAGTCTTCATTAACAAAATCCCAGATATCACAACAGTAGTTACCTAAACTACAGTGGATTTTTTCGTACGAGGTTCTCACTCTATCAGGTTGTTGAAACTAACTGGAACTACATGTAGGGTTTTGAAATGAATAAGAAATTTGTACTGCTGTTTTATATATATATATATTTATATGGCATAGTTTAAGAAATTGTCTGACTTTATATATCCATATTTTTTTTATCAATATTTTGAAATTTCGATAGTTTTAGTAATAATTGGGGTCTTGTATTTTTGCAATTTTTTAAATTAGTAGTTACTGAAGAAAAAAAAAATTTTGATAAGTGTAAAAATATATGATATATATATCAAAAAGAAATGATAAATTATTTTTTTATTGTAACAAAAACATTGTGGGTTTAAGGTGAGTATTTCTTCAAAAAATTATTGGTTTTTCGATATGCATTTGTCTTACAAAGATGGAATATATGTAATGTATTTTTTTGTGTAAAATTTAATTGTTTTTGATGCCTCAACTTGAAAAAACTTTGATTTCAAACCATTTTTCTTCATTTTTTAAATATATTAAAAAAAAAAAGGCTCCTGTGCACTCTAGAATTATCATTTAAAATTGATTCAACCTTTTCTTAAAAGTTAAAAGAGAGTTACTATTAATAATACCTTGTGGTAAACCATTTAAAAAATTAACTACTCTGTTCTGAAAAAATACTTTCTCATATTAAGATGCCATACTTTCTTTATTTTTTATTTTTATGACCTCTGGTATGTGTATTGGGATCTAGTAAAAAGAACTTGCATCTACATTGTCAGTCAATGAAAACATTTTGAAAACCTGAATCATATCACTTCTAAGAAATCTTTCTGCAAAAAACATTCTACTTCCTCCAGCAGTTTAATGTCTTTTCTTTAATAAGAAGCCCAAACCTGCGCACAATACTCAATCAGTGGTCTAGCATAATCATTATAGAGCTTACTGATCACCTTTTTATAATTAGCATTCTGGTTTATTATTCATAGCATTTTATTACCTCTTTTCCTAGCTTCTACACACTGTTCTGACACTCAAACTACTGCTGATAATCACACCCAAACCATTTTCTTTATCTACAAACTCAAGCCATTCCCTATACACTTTATAATTTAAATTCTTATTAGAATAGCCTACATGAAGGACCTTATTCTTTTTATTATTGAAATTCATTTGCCAAATTTTAGCCCAACCAAGAAGTCTTATATAAATCATATTAAACTGTCATACATACCTCAGCATTTTGAACAGTATAGACCAGCTTAGTATCATTTGCAAGCTTAGAAACTAAACATTTTATTCCCTTATCCAAAATAATTAATATAGCTCCCATGATGATTTATTACCATTTAATATTACACAGTCTCCTGTCCTTCAACCACTCCTGTATCCAGTTTTTTGAACAATCCCCTTCCTAAATCACACTGAGATAATATATCAAATCAGTCTTATATGAGGTACCTTATCAAAAGATTTGCTAAAATCAAGTTATACAATATCAATTAGCTCCCATTTGTCAATGCAATCAGTAATATGCTCTTTAAATTCCAAAAGATTTGTTTTTATATGATTTACCTTTCCTAAAACCATTTTGAGAATCTTGCAAAATCTTAATTAACTAAATGCTTTTCTATTCAACTTTTCATTATCTTTTCTAGAACTTTTACTACCAATGAGGTTAAACTAACTGGCTTGTAATTTCCAAGATCATCCCTATCTCCTTTCTTATAAATTGGCATCACATAAGCAGTTTTCCAATAATTAAGAGACCTATTGAATATTAAATATAACCATATGCAATACAATCTACCTTCCTTTAGCATTCTTCTATGCATACCATTAGGAACTGCATACTAGGATAATCAATACATTCACAAATGTTCTTAAAGTTTTGTTTCACATAATAATTTCAGTATTTTTAGATATCTAAAATATCTGTGAAGATCAATAAATGGTATGAATGACACCTATCTGCTGAAAAACCTGCTATTTCTTGTTCATAACTAACTAGCTCTTTGCAACCTAGATGGAGTTTGATTGAAATGCTGCAATATGATATTCATTCGTCATTCATTTTGTAATATGGGCCAGTACTCCATTATTGAATGACATCATACTACTTGAATCAGTCCCTATAACCTTTGAAATATTGATGTAAATATCTTTTAGTTTGGCAATCTTCTGTTTTTAAATCTTGCTTCACATTAACTTGCAGCATTATCATCACAAAATCTGTAAATATAAATTACATCCTCATACTCATTATTTGCATATGTATAAGGCATTATTTCACATTCCACAAGTATTAAATAAATATAAATGCACAAGTTCTGAGAACAAGTTCTTGCTGTTACTAGGGTAACATGACTAACAAAATCTTAGTATTGTTTTCTTAACCAGTCTTTTTCAGAAGGTGTGAAGCTCAGAAACCATCTTCCATATTAATTAATTTACTACAGTCCATTATAAAAAAACTATTACTTGCACAATGTCATTTGTCCATATTATTTGACGATCATTTCCAGCAAGAAAGGAAGGTTGAATTACTGTAGATGGGGAAAAGTAACCAAAGTTTTGAAAGTTTCAACTTTTTGAAGTTGTGAAAAATTGGGATTACCTGATATAACTGTATTTATAATTTTTTTCTGAGAAATATGAAATTTTGAATATTTTTATATAAAGTATATGGCAATTTGCAAGTTAAGTTAAAAAATTTTTTTAAAAATTGAATATGATGAGAAAATAAATTTAGGGTAGAATTAACCAACCTACCAGGGGATAAAAGTAACCACTGCATAATATTTAAAAATGGTTATTCAGAAGTGCTTTTTAGTAATATAAATGGGTACGATTAGCATTATATACCATATTATATAAAACAACAAAGGAAATCAAAACTGACTGGAATATTCAACAAAAATCAAAAACATGTATGGGAGCAAATTTTTTTATGCAAATTTTTCAGTTTATTCCCTTTGTCAAAGTGACTTGATAACTGACCTGTAGATAGTTATATCATCAATATTCATTTTATTATACTTGAATTTTTCATGTTGCCTGCCCAGAAAATTCTGCATTTCCATGAATACCCATAATTGTGAAACTTGAAAAACATCTTTTTACAATATATTTTTGTAGAACTCTTTTTCTTCCAATCCAAAGTTTATGAAATTTTCCAAGGTTGTATAGTTGGGCAAGATACACAATTTTTATTTAGGGCAATTTTTTATATATATACCTAATGCATTTGGTGCTGTGCATGGGAAAATTTTAAAAACTTACTAAAATGTACAACCTTTGAAAAGTTTTTTATATCCAACCATTTTGTTACTATGCATTACAAAAAATTCAAATTATTGTTTTTATCATGTATAGCAGCAAAATGGTTAAATATACAAAGCATCTATCTAACCTAAAAAATTTATATCTTGTTCTACTGTTTAACCTCTGCAAAAAAAATTTGTACACCCAAACATTTTAGTGCTGTGAATGGGAAAATTCTTAAAAATTTTCCCATGTTCAGCAACATAATGGTTGGGTATAAACTAAACTCTTCAAAGATTTTAGTTGGGCAAGATACACATTTTCCATTTAAATTTTTTTTTTGTTATTTCTTACCATTTTGATGCTGGGTACAGGAAAATTTTAAAATGTTTATTTTTTTCCTATTTATATATATATATATATATTTTTTTTTAAATTTTCAGATTTTTTTTTTTTAAATACTAATCTTGTAGATATGTAATAGAAGCAGCAGATATTAAGTTAGTAATTCTAGGGTGGTATTGTAGATTGTGCGTCTTAATGGTAAGTATTCTTTTATAGGTTATTTATTGAATAATTAACAAAATTTTTTGATATTGAAAAACACATGTACAATAGAGTGTAAGTTTTGATTTATAGAGTCTGTTAGGCCTAATCTTAATAAATTTTTGTATTTGTTTTTATTTTAGGAAATTTGATCATTTTTGCTTTATTTCTTCTGATATGTGTACAATATCAATTTTTGCCAATTGCCTTATATATATATATATATATATATATATATATATATATATATATATATATATATATATATATATATATATATATATATATATATATATATATATATATATATATATATATATATATATATATATATATATAATGCATGGAATAAAATTTTACAATTTATATACTGCTATTGAGGATTCGAATGCTGACATCTTAAGATGGTAAGACAATGAGCTAACCACCACACTGCTACAGTATAAAAAGGAATTACATTGGAAATGCCCATAATCAGCCGCCATAACTACAATCCCAAACTAACCCTCTGACCATGCCCGGGTGTGTGGTTGCTGGTCAGTTCTATCCTCAAAGACCTGCAGATTAATTTGTAAGTATAAATATCACATAAACCATGGTCCTTTGAGATTGTAGTAATGGCATTTGATCATGAGCATTTCTAATGTGATTCCTTTTTGTACTGTTGTGGTGTGGTGGCTAGTGCATTATCTTACCATCTTAAGAGGTCAGCATTCAAATTCTCAATAACAGTATATATATATATATATTGTAAAATTTTATTCCACAGATTGTTGTATTTATACTTATGTATTAATCTGCATGGTCTTTCTGGATAGAACTGACCTGCTGCCCCTCACCCGGGAGTGGTTGGAGAGGCACTTTGAGATTGTAGTCATGGTGGTTGTTCATGAGCATTTCCAATGTGATTCCTTTTTGTAGCATTTTTGTAACATTGAGCAGGAGAATGTGGTGTGGTGGTTAGCACATTGTCTTACCATCTTAAGAGGTCAGGGTTTGAATCCTCAGTAGCAGTATATAGCCCATATTGTAAAATTTTATTGCTTGGATTATGTGGTATTTATACCTATGTATTAATCTACAGGTCTTTGAGGATAGAACTGACCTGCTACCCCGCACCCTAACCTAATCTAACCTAGTACTAGGAAATGTTATTTTCAGATTAATTTTGAAAATAAAAAGCCAGTATATATAACTTTTGACTTTCACTCATCCCCAAAAGATAATTCTTAGTTTTATATCTTTTTTTATTTATTTTATTTTATTTTTAATTTAAAAAAAATTCTCTAAATTAACTCCTTCTTAAAGTTATCTATCATTAAATTACAATATAATGCTGCAAGAAATAAGGAAACTATCCTGATAGTTCAGTTTTAATGAATATTACTTCATATTATATGTGCATTATATATATATATATATATATATATATATATATATATATATATATATATATATATATATATATATATATATATATATATATATATATATATATATATATATATATATATATATATATATATATATATATATATATATATATATATATATATATATATATATATATATAATATATATATATATATATATATATAATATATTATAATAATATAGGCTACTGGTGTAAATAAGAAATAAAATATATATAAAAATTTTTATGGAAACTTCTATGTAGTTTGGAAACCTTTAAGTGATCATTTAGTTTTCATCTTCCACAAAATGTATTGCTGAAGATGGATAGAAGAGTATATTTTACATTTTCATTTCATTAAAGGTTCTCCAAATGAGTAATTAACATGTTAATGTAATTGAAATGAAGTATTTAAGGTATAATTATTTCAAAAGTAAATTAAAATGTTTAAAAGAGTAAAGTAATAGGAGTTTGAAAACAGTTATAATTTAAGTTGGTAATTTCCTTTCTAGAAAGCTTCTTGAATATTTAGAACTTAAATTTATGTATTGTAGTCCTCAAATCTGCTTCAATCCATTTAGTTTTTCATCTTTATAAAGCTTTCAAGTGTTATATAATAAGGTTTTAAAAGTATCTTTAGTTTTTTCTTTTTCAGAAATATAATGTGCTAAAATAGTGAAAATTATTTTTGTTTTAAGTTAACCTATTATCTACTAGTAATTTTCTTTAGATATTAATTGTTCTTTATTTTCCATTTAAGACTTTAATTATTGATCAAGATGCCTTTGAAATTCCGTCTTCGCAAAACAAGAAACTACAATGTGCTTTCAAGAAATGTATTTGTTTTGTCTGTTGTACTGATAGATAAAACAACATTGGAATGTACTCTGTCATCAGACTCTTCTGGATTAGACTGTCTACACAATGTGTGCCAAAGACTTGGATTACAACAGGTTTGTTTTTCCACTTTATTTTTAGTACTAATTATAATAACAGATTTGAACATTTCCTTTTGATCTGAGTTATGTAACCTAGCAAAAGAATTATCATCATATTGAACAGAAAAATTATATAATTTTGATGATTCTCATAAGAATTTTGTTTTCTATTGCTGACGATAATGACATCATTAACAAAATTTGGTTCCAAAGGTTTATGCCAGGTTTTTAATTTATATTTATCCATGGAAAGCAAAATAGGTTGTGGTTGTCCATATGTTAAGGAAATAAAAAAACTATAATAATGGTCATTTACACACTTCGAAAATAGTTCATATGAGCCTTAACAAACATCCTTCATGATCAGAAATAAATATGACTTGAAATGACTCACATGATATTGCAAAATACATTAATGAATTATTTAGACCATATCTAACACTAAACAATTTTCTCTTGTGTTTAAAAATTTATGGTTCAATTTTCTAATGGATTTTTGTAAAATATAATTAAAAATTGTTTTTTTATCATTTAAATATATTTCTTGAAAATGAAAGTCAGTTCATGAAGTTTTCATGTATGAGTTGACCAATAACATCAAGAAAGTTTTAAGAAATATTTCCTTGACACTATATCAAATTGAAAATTTGGGAAAACAGCAATATATATATATTCGCAAGAAAAACCTCTTTTATCTACCTTTGGCTACTCCAATGGGAGTAAATTTTTGCAGATTTTTTCTTGAGAGAAGTAGAAAATTCTTAAAGAAAGCAAGCAACTTCCCAAGTCCTATTTTCTGTATTTGATAAATTGATACTTTTTTTTTTTATGTAATAACTCAGACTATATTGAAGCGCTTTCAAATAATAAATACAAAATATACCTCTTCCTTTGATTGAAAGACTAATAAATGTTAATATTAAACTTTAATCATGATAATGGATATTTTCTGATATTTTTTTTGAAACAAAATTTTTTGTTTAGGTGAGTTTTAAAAAAAAAATTAAAAGTAATTTTCTATATTTAGTTTTGTTAATTATGATTATAAAATTTTAAATTAGTTTTCTTTTCTGTTGAATACAGTTTCTTTTAAGAAATTTAATCATATTTTAAAATCTTTCCCATAGCCTGAATTCTTTGGGTTGCGTTATATGAGTAAACGTCCATACCCTAAATTGAGATGGGTTGAGTTAGAGAGACCTTTAAAGAGACAGTTGGATAAATATGCTCAGTCTCCTGCTCTAACTCTTGCTGTTATGTATTATATTCATGATGTTGGGCTTTTGCAAGATGATGTAACAAGGTAGATTATTGAATTATTATTTTTTGTGTATATACTATATGCCTTGATAGCAGCACCTTATTAGAATAAGATACTGAAATTTTAGATCATTGATTGTGGTGTTTTTAGTAGTTATATAATAAAAGAAAATATTTATCTATGTAACTTCACTTTTCAATTTAAAAAATTTTTTAATGAAATTTTTAGGTCTCAATATTTTTTACAAGTCAAATATGATGTTCTTGAAGGACGAGTTCGCGCCAGTTTTGATCAAGCGGTTTTACTTGCTTCATATAGTTTGCAAGGTATTTTACGTTTATCATTGAATTATGTAAATTATTTTGCCGTGTGACTGTTGATATTTAAGTTAACTTTTATTAGAGATCATCCCTACAATATAGACTATATAAATTTCATATTGTATACTTATATTTGATCAATTTAAGCTTCTATATATATATATATATATATATATATATATATATATATATATATATATATATATATATATATATATATATATATATATATATATATATATATATATATATATATATATATATATATATATATAATTATAGCTGAGTTTGGCGATCATCAACGTGAGAGACATACACCAGAATATCTGAAGGATTTCAAAGTTTTTCCTGCGGTAATGTATTAACATTGTATATTATATTTTAAAGGTTCTTCAATGTATGGAATTTATTTCTTCTTCAATGTATTCAATTTATTTATTTCTTCAATGTATGGAATTTATTTTCTTTATATCTGTGATTGGCATTTAGATTTCGATATGCATTTTTATTTCTTGCTGCATTTTATGATAATAAAATATTTTTCTTGAACAGCAAGTTATAAAGGAGACTGAAGTGAGTACGCTACTCGAAGCTGTTGTCTGGCAATACTCATCTTTGAAAGGGTTAGGTCAAGCCTTAGCAGAAACGTATTATATTTTAGAAGCACAAAGACTTAGTGGCTATGGCCAAGAAACATTTATGGCCAGGGTATGTAATAGTAATAATAACATAAATGTTAATTTCGTTATATATATATATATATATATATATATATATATATATATATATATATATATATATATATATATATATATATATATATATATATATATATATATATATATATATATATATATATATATATATATATATATATATATATATATATATATATATATATATATATATAATTAGCGATGAAACGATTAATCATCTTCATCAGTACAATCGGCATATTTTTTTTTTTTCTCAATCATCATTGTCAATTTTCTGCCTATTGTTTTGCCGATTAATTTACTTATTGGCTTATAAATATCTCTCTGCTCCACCTTCTTTTATTGAGAGTGAAAGGCTGTTTAGTAGTGGGTTCCTAATATACACTCCAAGACGAAATTGAATTACCTCAGAAACTGGAGAAAGGTTTTTTTTTTTTTTTTTCTCCATCACAATTTAAGAGCTCTAAATTTAAAGTAATAGCAATTTGCATATCTGTCCCATGTTTTCACATATTAAAATTTTGTAATATTAATGTTCTGAAGATACTACAGGATTTCCCACTCACTCTCAGCCTCAGGTATGCGCTTATAGGTACCAATGTACTTGTCATAAGTTAATAAAATTTTTATATGAATATTTTTTAATGAGTTCGCAAATCATTCAGTCAGTCACTCCAACTTTATGATATGGTTACGATAATATCTGTTTGTTCTAAAATTAAATACCAATTTTAAAGTATAAACGAATTTTTTTTTTTTTGGATATTTTGCTTGTATGAAATAAATTTAAATAATTTTTTTCCCCTTCTAGGATGAAAAAGGAAGTGAAGTTTATTTGGGTGCGTCATTATTGGGACTTGGTGTAAATTCAGCATCAGGAGACAGCCAAACATTTTATAAGTAATTATTATTATTATTATTATTATTATTATTATTATTATTATTATTATTATTATTATATATGTAACTTCCTTGCATGTATAATTAAAGAATTGATGAAATCTTAATTAAGAATTACAAAGAAGTGGAAAGAATATTTGAATGAAAATAAAACTTTTCAAATATTCCCTAATTCTAATGATCCTTTTAAAAAGAATAAAATTAATTGAAAGAAAGACCATTACTAACTTTCTCTAATTAATAAGTGGGTTGAAAATACTTCAATTTTTCTTAAGAAGTATTTATTACTGCATATATAAGAAATATTAGTTAGAGAGAGAATCCATTTTAACGTAAGAGATTTGAAAATTTTGAACTTATTTTTTCTGTCTCTTTCAAAATAATAATTTATTTCTCATAGTTATAAAGAATTTTATTCGCAATGAACTATAGAATTAGCTTCACTAAAATTTTAAAAATATATTTAGCCAAAGAGAATTTTTATGACCTGATAATCTTTCGCCTATTTTTCACTTACTTTTATGAGATTTATAGTACTTTAAGTTTAATGTACCCAAGAATAGGAAACTTTTTGTTATTATTATTTTCTCTCTCACTCTCTCTTCTAGGTGGAAGGACATCAAGAATTTAATTAATCATAAAAGATCTGTAGGTGTAGAATGTGCCAGAAATGAATTAAATGCTCAATTTTCATTTGATGAACCTGATGCTGCCAAATATGTTTGGAAAATGTGTGTCAAACAGGTAAGAAAATTGTTACTTGGTTTTCATAAAAAATTTTTTTGAGGTTTATTATTGTTTTGAATAAGGTATGACACTATTACACATTGAAAAGCTTTATGTGGGAGGCCAGGAATACCTTCTTTGATTTCACCTTTTTAGATTTGAAGACTTTGTGTGGTTTTATTTCTAATCTGGATTTATTAGTGAAGTCTTGGAGTGTTTGGTATTTACTGTCGTTGTTTTGGGAGTAGTTTGTGTTTCATTGTGAATTTTTGTGGTTAAATTTTCAGCACACTTTTTATAAAGGAAATGAGGAAGTTTTGGATGAGGTGGGTGCAGGAGGATTTGAGACTCGAAGTCTTGCCATTCCTGATTTACAAAGC
>SEYY01011016.1:5000-20000 GCA_009176605.1 Armadillidium nasatum
CTGGCAACTTGGACACTACATTATGACAAGTTTTAATAAATAAATTAAATAGATTGTTCATACGGAATTTAATATAATTTAAAACTCAGCGTACATTAATAATGCTAAAAATTAAAAATTCTTATCAATATTATATATATATATATATATATATATATATATATATTATATATATATATATATATATATATATATATATATATATATATATATATATATATATATATATATATATATATATATATATATATGGTTAGCATCGATATTCAACAAGGTATGGGGAGAAGGGAAAATGCCAACATAATGGAGAAAAGCACTAATCTTCCCAATACCTAAAGAGGGAGATTGAAGAGAATGTGAAATTTATAGAGGAATAGTGTTGTTAATAGGGGTGAGTAAGATATACGAGAGGATCTTGGAGATCTTGGAGAGAAGATTAAGGATTAGGGTTGAAGATAAAATTGGAAAATGGCAACATGGTTTTAAACGAGGAAAAAGCACGACAAACTTGTTATTCCATAAGAAGATGCTGAAGTAGAAAAACATAGAATGGAACAAGAAATATGCAACATTAATAGTCTTAGAAAAAGCTTTCGATACGTTAAAAAGTGAGACTGTGGTGAGTATTATAAGAAACAATGCAGAAATTTCGGAGAAAATAACAACAGCAGTGAAGAGCATGTACGAAATATTTATAAATATGGTCAGAGGAGGAGGAAGCGAGAAATGGTTTGGAGTGAAAACCGGGATGAAACAGGGCAGTGTATTGTTGCCACTGCTTTTGGCATTGTACCAGGAAAGATATCTTAAAAGAATATGGATGAGAGAGAGAGAGAGAAGAGAACACACGTTAGCATACGCGGATGATGTGGCAGTGATAACATCAGGAACCGAGGATCTTCAGGAAGCTGTAAATTGTTAACATGATGTGTTGAACTCGATGAATATGTGGATAAAAAGAAAGAAAACAGAAATAATGATAATAGCAAGGGAGAGAGAAGATATAGCTGTGAACATAGAGAGGACTAGAATTAAGCACGTGATTAAGTCTAAAAACTTAAGTGTGGTGTTCGACGAAATAGGAAGATTGGTAGACGAGCTGGGGACGAGAATAAGAAGAATATGGATAAATAAATATTGAAATGAGAGTACTCAAGGTCATCAGGAGAGCATCATTTAGAGATAGGATATGGAGTGAACTGGAGGAGGAGGAACTTGGGGTAGAATCAATTTTTGAATGCATAGAAAGAAACCAGTCGAGATGGTTTGGTCACTTGAAGAGAATGGAGGAGAGAGAGGCTTAGAGAAATGCTGGAATAGAGACCAGAAGTTTGGGGACCGGCTGGAAGACCGAGAAAAAGATGGATGGAGGCGATGGCCGAACCCATACAACGAAGGATCAAGAAGTATGTGTGTCTGTGTGGTGTGCGTGTATGGGTCCTGACCTCTTGACGGAAATACCTGTAACAAACTTTAGCAAATTAGCCTTTCCCTCAATTATAAGGTTTGATTCTTCTGTGGCTAATTCCAGCTGAAAATGTCATTCATTTCAGACTTTTTTCCATCCAATTCAACTTTTAACGACATCGGCATTCGTCCTTATAATCCTTCTCCTCCTCTCAGGTGCACTATACCCTTTCGCTGAAAAAAATTTGATCGGGTGTTATGGGATTCTAACATCTATGAACGTTAGTAATTAGGTGATCTTTATGGCAACATTCCCACTATTCCTAGTATTGAGGGACTACGATTCTGAACTGACTTTAACCTTAGTTCAGCTAAAATATATGTGCCCTAATACCAGAAGTTTTTCCTAATGGATCTAACCGATTCCAAAGAACCTTCTAATCGTTATTCTATATTTTTCTCTTGTATTCTGTCTAAGAACATTGAAACCATTCTCTACCGTGGCTCAAACGGGAGGGTGATTGACTTACGTGCTTGAGGGCGCCGGTTCGATCCCACTTCGGGATCCTAGGTATATACAACCTAGAAAAGTTCTTCTCCTCGAATAGGGCAATGCCCGTGAGATGTGAACTTTCTATTAAAAAAAAAAAAAAAAAAAAAAAAGTATTCCTTTCTTAAATAATTTGTAGTCTTTTTCCCTTCTTTCTGATGGCAAGAATGTCTTTCGAAGCTTAAAGTTAAAGAGTGATATTCTTCTCTATCTTACCGATTATGGTTTTATACCCTTAGCGACTGTGTTGAGTCTTGTGAAAAGTCGCCTGTTGTATTCTAGTCTATGACAGTGTGTGACATGTTTCACTGTACCCAAGGTTTATTTCCCCTCGGCTTTCTCATTAACTTTTTCAACTAATTTCTGTCGTATACTTTCTAAATGTCTTGCGCAACAGCAAAAGATTAACTGAATAGTCGAAGAGTTAGATACAAAGTGTCAGAGAGAAGAGAAAGTAGATCGCCAGTAGGGCTTTTTTTACGAAGGTAATACTGGCGTTCGGATATAAGATTAAAATAATTGAGATGTTTCCAAATGAGATATTAAGGATGGATTCTAAAACTTTAGAAAGAACAGTAGTTAAGGAACAGGACTATAATTATATTGTTGAGAGTGATCCTCCTACTTCGGCATAGGCTGAATGATTGCTCGTTTCCTGTACGAAAGAAAAGTCGAAATGGAAAGACGGTGAAGAAATAGTTATTTAGGCAGGGAGAAAGTTCAGCAGCACAAGTTTTGAGAGCAACAAGATGGATACCATAAGGACCATAAGTCTTCTTAGTTTTAAGGTAATGAGAGAAAAAAATAACGTGTTCAGAAGAAATTACAATTTATAAATTTTACACATCACCGTCTCTTACGGGCAGATCCCTATTCAAGGAGGGGTTATTAAAGCAATAAAAAAAATAAAACAACCCAAAAGTTCCACCTAACACGAATTTCGTTTATGAGCATAGACGTGGACTTTAAAGTAATGGAGATTAAATTCAGCAGCAAACACAAAAGATGGGAGAGAATTTCACAAAACAGAGATGGCTGGAAAGAAAGAGACCACTGGGGACAAGCCTGGAGTTGCTTATTTCTACACAATATTTACGTGCAGACAATGCACCCCTTGTGCTACAAATGAAAGGAAAGGGTTATGGTTAGATGAGCAACAAAGAAGATCATTAATGAAAAGTAGAAATAGAGTAGGAGACAAGAAAGAACCCTGAGGAACACCACTATTGACATAAACGGAAGAAGTCGCCCCATCAACAACATCTGAAATGGATCGATTAGAAAGAAAGCTAAACATAAGTAAGTAAAGAGAAGCAGGAAACACAAAGGAGGGGAGTTTGGAAAACAGTGACGCATGTCACACGGTCAAATGTTTTAGATATGTCAAACGCCACCACACAAATCTTCCCATGGTTCCTAAGGACAGAAAACCATAAATCAGTGAGATAGAAAAGTATATCACCAGTAGATCTTGAACGCTGAAAGCCATGCTGAGGATCAGAAAGAAGGGAATGAGATTGCAGATGATCCAAGAAATGAGAGTTGAGAAGGGTTTCAAAGATCTTAGGCAGAATACAAGTGAGAACTGTAGGGCGATAGTTAGAAAGATCAGAGAGGTTACCTTTCTTCGGAATAGAAATAATATATATATATATATATATATATATATATATATATATATATATATATATATATATATATATATATATATATATATATATATATATATATATATATATATATTAGAGGTGGGCATAAGCGCAAATGAGAGCGCAAAGCACAAAAGAGCAATTTGCGCATTAGGTAAAAAATTTGCTCTTTTGCGTTTGCGCGAAATTTCGGAAATGTGCGCTTTGGCATTTGCGCTCAATAACTTTTTTAAGAGCGCAGAAGCGCAAATTTACGCTTTTGGGCAAGTTTTTTGAAATACGCTTACTAATTTGAGCTTAGTTTGACTCATGCGCCCTTCCAGCACTGAGGGAAAGTACTAGTATTGAGGCATTTAGACAAAAGGTGAACAAGGGATGGAGCCAGCTCAGAGGCACACTCTCTTAAAACTCGGAGAGGAATGCCATCCGGGTCCCATGCCTTCCTTATGTTCATAGATTTCAGAAGCCAATGCACTTCATCAAATGTGATCACAGGTAAAGGCATAAGACATCTGAGAAGAGAAGGAATAGGAGGAGTATTGCCGGAGTCGTCCAGGGTAGAATTAGAAGAGATCAGGAGGCAGAAGAAATTAGCCTTTTCAGTTGAAGTGCTAGCATCGGAGTCATCTGAGCGAATAAAAGGAGGAAAGGAAGATTTACAGAAGTTGTTAGAGAGGTAACAGGCCAGAAAGATTTATTAGTAGAAGAGTTTAGGAGCTCAGCACACTTTTTTTTAACTGAAATCCTGCTTTACTCGTTGAAGAATATCTCTGCAACAATCCGATCTGAATGAAAATTAGAGACAGTGATAGGAGAAAGAGGATTTTTCCACTTTCGATACGCGATGTCTCTATCCTAAATGACGTGAGAGCAAGTGCCATTGAACCATGGATTTTGAGGAGAGAAAGATTTAGACGAAGAAGGAATGATCCTGCTCATCTCATCAAAGATTACAGCCCCCAGCTTATCCGCAGAAACCGAAGAGCCTTCAGAGACAAAACAATCCCTCCAGAGATAGTTAGCGTAGAAGCATCACAAAGCCCACAAGTCTGCCCGATCAAAGTGCCAGAATATATACTTAGGGCAGTGTGGAGTAGTTGGAGATAAAGCATGAAAATTAAGAGTATTTATATATATATATATATATATATATATATATATATATATATATATATATATATATATATATATATATATATATATATATATATATATATATATATATATATATATATATATATATATATATATATATATATTATATATATATATATATATATATATATATATATATATATATATATATATATATATATATATATATATATATATATATATATATATATATATATATATATATATATATATATATATATATATATATATATATATATATATATATATATATATATATATATATATATATATATATATATATATGTAAATAAATAAAACCCCAAAGGAATAAAAACATTTAATAAAACTGGGCAAATCTTTCGAGAAAACACACGTATTTTCTCATTCAGGCCCACTATTAAAAAGACAAAAATAATATAGAAAAACAATTGTGAAAAAAAATAGGTGGTTGATACCTAGAAGATTAGAAAAGAAGAAATAGAAAAAGAAAAATATATAAATAAAGGTAAATTAGTTAATTAAAAACATTAAAATATTGAAACGATTGAAGTACTATAAAAACATAAAAATATACAGACATTAAGTTATTTTATTATGACTTTTAACAAATTTGGAAATTTTTGAATTACTTAATAATAAAAGATTACTAAAATCATCGATGAGATTGCTCTGAAGACTATAAAAATTGTGAACGTTTTTAATGAAGAAAACCTCCATCAACTCAGTTATTGAACTTATAATCAATTATTGAACTGGAGATATCATATTCATACGTCTATTTTGTGTTCTGATTCCACTCTGTGCTTGTGTAGAGATGAAGTCTGGTCCCCTATTTTTAATGCATAGATATGCTGATAGTTTCTTCTTTTGAAGTTGATGGTCTCTCCAATATAAACTGAGGAACAATCTTTACATGATATTTTATAGACACCTTGATTACCATCTTTTTCATTAAGATTAACTCTTCATAAAAATTTCTTGGTAGTGTTTGGTATTTTGGGCACCAACATAAATTCCTTTGGTACATTTTCCTTAATTCTACCTATCTTGCCTGGTATTTTTAGTAATAATTTGTTTTCGGACAGGAGAAAATGTGGGAGCGCAAAACTTTTTCTTTGCAGCTGTCAAGGTTCTGGAAACAAAAATTTCTAGGGTAGCCCAAATTCTTTAAAGCATTATAAATATACTCCATTTCTTGATCAATAAAACAAGGATTGCAGATCCTTGACGCTCTTAAAAAGAAACCATAACTATGACGAACTTTATATGTGTTTCATGGGATGACAGCAAATGCACATAATTATCTGCATGTGTCTTTTTTTTATGAATGTTAAAGGTGAATTTATTATTGTTATTTCTAATTAATAAAACATCTAGAAGGGGCAGTTGTCTTTCATTTTCTTTTTCAAAGGTGAATCTAATATCCTGATTGCAATCATTGAGATATAAAAGTATCCTTTCTGGTGAAAAATGATTAGGTAAAACGGCAAAAACTTCATCCACGTATCTAATCCAAAAACATTGTGTTTGGAACATTTGGCAAAAATCTTACTTTAAAAAGCTTCATAAATAGATTACTCAAAATGGGAGAAATTGGTAAACCCACACTCAGTCATGAAATCTGTAATTAAAACTCTCTGTTGAAGGGGAGGTTTCAATCATAAAAATTTTTCTTATTTTTTTGACTGATTGAGCTCAGTGTATATAGCTTTTTTCCCGGTGAAAAAAAACTCCATTTCTAGCGTTTTTCAGAGTCTATAACGGTTTGAAAGTTATTTGGAGTCAAAGTTAAAAAAAATTAATAGCGGGGTCAAAAAAGTGGTCCACATGAGGTGAAAATATCCTTGAACAATCTTAGCCCCAATTTCTTGCATTAGTGGGAACAGATTTTTGATATCACGTCTAGAAAAAAAAAGATATAATTACTCGAATTTTTCTTGAATTTTTTTTTTCAAAATTATTTAAAAAAAAAAAACTCTATCGAGAATTTTTTTATTTTTGGATATTATTTAGAGGAGAGATAGATCTACAACTTTTATTTAGTGCATTATTAAATGCTATTTGTTTGAAGAAAGATATAGCCTCTCAAACTTTTGGAATTTTTGAAAAATTAACAAAAATGGACCTTTTTTGAGGGGCCATATCTCGGAACAAATAAAGTATTAAAAGGAATTTGAACCGCAAACACTCCTCTATACATATACCAAAACTTATATATATATGTACTATTATAGCCTTTTTTAAAAATAGTTTTCTTCAAAAGGGTGGAAGATTTTTTTGAAAAAATATTTTTTTTTCGATAGTTGGTAAAAACATTAAGAATGGACTTTTTTCGTCGGGAAAAGAAGTTATCTATATTGAAAATTTCAGGAGAACGCGGATGAAAATAAAATTTTTTTTTTAATATTGGACCCTCCCCTGAATGAGAAATAAGATTGTGAAATGCATAACTCTATTAGTTGTAAAATTACTTCAATATTTACTGGAAGTGAAAAATTATAAGATAATAAATATTCTTTTAACCATTCTAACATCAAGTTTATAGGTACTTTCTTAAAAAAGTGACACAACAGCAAAGTTAATCATGTCTTTTTACCAGTCAAATCAATGTGTCTAACTTTATCTATAAAATCGTTCGAATTTTTAATATGCGAAGATGAAATATTTCCTAATAATGGGGACAATGCTCTAGAAATCCATTTGGAGAGTTTATATGTAATACATTTCCGCATTTCTAATTATTGGTCTTAACGGTACACCTTCTTTGTGTATTTTTGGCAATCCATAAAAATATGATAATCTAGGTAAATGTGCAGAAAGGTTTTTAATCAATAAAATATTTCCTTTTAATAAATCTTTCAGTCTAGAAGTAGAGAAATTTTGTGAATTTTTCAAGGGTCAATTCTCAGTTTCTTATATGTCAAATCATCCTGTAGCAGACCCAGTTTCTTATTGTCTATATATATAATAGTTCTATATATATGATATATATATATATATATACCCTTATATATATATATATATATTATATATATAATCTTATTATATATATATATATATATATATATATATATATATATATATATATATATATATATATATATATATATATATATATATATATATATATATATATATATATATATATATATATATATATATATATATATATATATATATATATATATATATATATATATATATATATATATATATATATATATATATATATATATATATATATATATATATATATTATATATATATATTATATATATATATATATATATATATATATATATATATATATATATATATATATATATATATATATATATATATATATATATAAGTATATATATATATATATATATATATATAGGGATGGAGCGATACCAAAATTTTTACCGATACCGATACCGATACCGATACCTAAAAATTACCAATACCGATACCGATACCGATACTGGTATCGGTATCGGAAAATATGCCGATACCGATACTACCTATACCGATACCGAACTTTACTCTTATCCAAAAATTTGCCATACCGATACCGATACTAAAAGGTCGATACCGATACCGATACGATACCGGTATCGGAAAATATGCCGATACTTGCCGATACCGATACCGATACCGATACTTCACTCCATCCCTAATATATATATATATATATATATATATATATATATATATATATATATATATATATATATATATATATATATATATATATATATATATATATATATATATATATATACGAGTATATATATATAATATATATATATATAGGTATATATATATAAGGTCTAAAAGGTCTAAAGTAAGATATTATCTCTCTTATAAATGATCCAAATCACAAAATATTTCTGAAACAAAAGTTTATTTTACAGTATTTTTAAATCAGACAAATAGAATGGTATAAATCATAAATAACAAATTGTAAATCATAATTATCATAAGTGAATTTAAAATCAAAGAAGAAACTGACTAAAAGAATTTTTTTTTTTTTAATCATTTTATTCGTCTTCTAAAAATGAATTAACATTTCACCGAGGTTTGTTGAATAATTGCTCAGAGATGAAACTATAACTCTATATTAGCATTATATGAAACTATATCTCTATATTGGCACTATATTATCTCTATATTAGCACTATAAAACCTATTCTTAGCACTAAGGAGAGTTTTCAAACAAGGCTTAGAAGAAATAGATTGTTAACATATGATTTATATAAGACTAGTTAATTTAATCGTCAAAATATTTGCAAAGGGATAAATTTGAGTTTTCAAAACCTGATAAACAATAATACTACACTGCAAAAATTGTCCTAACGAATCGTTGGGACAAAGTGGCAAAAATATCACAGCAAAATTTCCAATAGAGAAAAAGCATGTCAAGCATAAGAAAGTCACTTCACATATTTATTTTAAAATAAAAAAAATAATTGGTAAAAATTGTTGTGACATTTTTGCCACTTGTCCCAACGATTTGTTGGGACAATTTTAGCAGTGTACCAACTAGGTTGCTCTGTCGGAGAAAATTTTGCATGTGTGTTAATTGAGCCTTAATGTTTTTATTTTGGTGGTTAATTTTATATTATATTTTTACATACATCAAATGACAGGTTAAATGTAAATTTTATTTCGTACTTTTGCAATTTTTTTAGATTTTCTTCTTAAAATTATAAATCCCTGTGTCATTTCTTTAAAAAAAATATTCGCAAAAGTAGGACAAGGACTTTCGAAGATATTTATTTGCTAATTTTTAGGCACATTGAAAAAAAATTTTTTTTACCAAAGAGGCAAAATAGTCACTCAATGATCGGTGTTACTTCATTGGAAAATGTTTCTGACTCACTAATTCATGGGAAGTGTTTATAATGTCACAACGAATATCGTTACGATTTTTTAAATATATTTTAATGACATTCTTGTGGTAAAATCAAAGCTTTTTCTTCAACTATCTTTACTCTTCATAATTTTTTTTTTCATTTCTACAGCTTACTGCATTATATGCTTCACTGAGTTTCCCAACCACAGAAATTGAGAAAGTATTTTAAGCAACCTTTATATTTGTTTCTTACAATTTCAGTTAAATGTTCAGTTAATTTTAAAATGACTTAGGCCTTAAAACTTAATATTTGTCTGTAAATATGCTTCTTAGCATACTTAGGATAATATTTTAGGAACAAATTTAATTAAGTGGAGGAAATTAATATATATATATATATATATATATATATATATATATATATATATATATATATATATATATATATATATATATATATATATATATATATATATATATATATATATATATATATATATATATATATATATATATATATATATATATATATATATATATATATATATATATATATATATATATATATATATATATATATATATATATATTATATATATATATATATATATATATATATATATATATATATATATATATATATATATATATATATATATATATATATATATATATATATATATATATATATATATATATATATATATATAATAATTTTTCGGCACGCCAGGAAACGAAAGCACCGACAACAGCGTCTCCGTTAGACAGTGTGCATAAGTCTCTGCCACTGAGCTACACAACCTTACTAAAAGATAAAGTTATAGTAGAATAGTTTTCAAGCTCTTATGCTTCGAATCACTGTAGCAATTCGATACTTATTAGAATCCATAGGAGTGGGCTTAGAACTCCTAATGGGGCTACATGTCATTTTGCTGGGTTGCTTCTGGGTTACAGGAGCAACCAACCAAGGTCAAGCAACGTCAACATGGGCATAGCAACTGTTCCGACAAATTTAGCAATTATAAGACAGAAAAAAATTTTCCGCACGCCAGGATTTGAAATCACTGACAGCAGCATTACCGTTAGACAGTGTATATATATATATATATATATATATATATATATATATATATATATATATATATATATATATATATAATATATATATATATATATATATATCGAGTTTCACCTTCTCAGAGGGTCTCTAGTGTACCCTCGTCCCACATGGGAGTGTCTATGCTCACACTTCTCCTTCCCCCAACTCCCTTCTCACGTTCCTACATATTTACAAACGCTTACTCCTACATTACCTTTAAAATAACAACAGGAAAAAAATGGCGAAATATAAAACTGCCTCGGAGATGCTACGAGGGGCGGCATCCAAAGAATGTCCCTCATCCACTCCTTCCCCCATCACCACTTGGGAGTTGGTGGCCTCCGGTGATGGGGTTGGTGCCACCAAAACCTCTATGACGACTTGCCCTGGTGCACGATCTTCCTTTTTCATTAACTTCTGCAACATTCGTGGTCTCTTTACTAATTTCCACTTTGTCGAACAGAACCTCTCTTCTTCTAGACCTCATCTCTTATTCTTAACCAAAACTCAGGTGTTTGATTATTCTGACAGCAAGCCCTACTCTGTTTCCTCCCACTGTCTCTATCCTCAATTTTCAGCAAAAGGTGGATGTTGCGCTTAAGTGCGCAACGATGTTGTCTGTTCTCGTATCTCTACTTTGGAGTCTTTTGAATTCTCTACTTTATGGCATAAACTTTCTTGCAACTCTACAACTAAATTTATCTGTTCTGTCTACTTATCTCCTAACTCTACATACTATCCAAAATTCTTCGACTATCTTAACTCCAAAATAGAACACATTCTTTCTTCTTCTCCTTTCTCTGAAATCATCATATTAGGTGATTTCAATGTTCACCACCGCCAATAGGTTTAATCTAGTTCTCACGATCCAGCTGGTGAACTCGCCTTCCAATTTTCTATCCAGAACAACCTTGAGCAGTTGGTGCATCTCCCTACCCGTATCCCTGATCGCCTTGGTGATGAACCCAACATACTAGATCTTTTCCTAACTTCTTATCCTTCTCCTTACACTGTTAAACTCTTTCCTCCTCTGGGTTCATTCGATCACCTTCTTATCTCAGTATCTTGTCCTGTCTCTTCAAGTCTTCCGCAAGAACGGCCCCCGCCTTCGGCGAGAAGACGTTTTTGGCATTTCGGTGCCACTAACTGGTCTGACTTGCGGTTGTACTTCTCTGATTTTCCATGGAATGATTACTGTTTCCGTAGGAGGGGTCCCTCTGAGTGTGCAGAGTGCATAACCGAGGTGATTCTCTCTGGCATGGAGGCGTACATTCCATATTCTTTCCCTTCTACTAAGCCTAACAAACCTTGGTTTAACTCTGCTATTTCTCGTGCTATCCGCTACAGGGATGCTGCCTTCAGGGATTACCGTCGTTTTCAAACTCCTGAAACTCATGCAACTTATATTTCATTCCGGAATCGTGCAAAATCTATCCTTTGTAACACTAAAACTCCTTTCTCAGTAGAAAATGCAACAATCTTTCTGGTCCTACTTCCTCACGACCTTTCTGGGATTTTGCAAAAAATATCAACTTTAACTTTGCTTCTTCCTCTTTTTCTCCTCTAGTATCTTCTGACTATTCAACTGTCGTTTTGCCTTCTTCTAAAGCTGAACTCTTCGCTCAAACTTTTGATTCTAATTCATCAACCTTAGACGATTCCGGAGCTGTTCCTTCTCCTTCAACCCTCTCCAACTCATTTATGCCTAGAATTATAATTTCTTCTAAAGACGTCATTTCTGCTCTCTCTGAGCTTAACACTAAGAAGGCGTACGGTCCTGACGGTATCCCTCCTGTGGTTCTCAAAACTTGTGCTTCCGAGCTTGCACCCTGCCTTGGTAAACATTTTTCGCCTATGTCTTTCTACTTCAACCTTCCATTCTTGCTGGAAACGTGCGCTCATTCAGTCTGTGCCGAAGAAGGGGGACCCCTATCAACCCTCTAACTATCGTCCCATTCATTTAACCTCCCTTCTTTCTAAAGTTTTTGAATCTATCCATAACAGGAAGATTTGGAAACATCTCAATTCTTCTAATCTTATCACTGATCGCCAGTATGTCTTTCGTAAGAAACGCTCTACTGGTGATCTCCTTTCCCTTCTCTCTGACTCTTGGTCCTCCTCTCTGCGGCATTTCGGTGAAACTTTTGCTGTGGCGCTAGACATATCGAAAGCTTTCGATAGAGTCTGGCACAAAGCTTTGATTTCCAAACTTCCCTCTTTCGAAATCTATCCTTCTCTCTGTGACCTTCTCTCTGATCTCCTTTCCTGTCGTTCTATAGCAGCAGTTGCAGACGGCCACCGCTCTTCCTTTAAATCTATTAATAGTGGTGTTCCTCAGGGATCTGTCCTATCCCCAACACTTTTTCTACTTTTCATTAATGACCTTCTTTCTGTTACTTCATCTCCTATCCACTCCTATGCTGATGACTCTACCCTTCATTACTCTTTTCAGTTTCAAAGGCACCCCTCTCAACAACAGTTACTAGATGCAAGGAGGGTTGCCTTGGAGCAGCTGACCTCTGATCTATCTCGTATTTCTAATTGGAGTAGAGAGAGCATGGTTGTTTTCAATGCCACATAAACTCAATTCCTCCATCTCTCTACTCGACACAATCTTCCACACAACTATGATATGTTCTTCAAAAACACTCAACTCAGACCTTCATCTGTTCTTAAAATTCTTGGTGTTTCCTTTTCTCGTGATCTTTCTTGTAAAGATCACATTCCCTCTCTTTCTAAGCAAGCTTCTAAGAGGTTAGGTGTTCTGAGGCGCCTTCAGTATTTCTTCACTCCACCCCAGTTGCTTGCTCTGCATAGGGGTGTTGTTCGCCCCTGTATGAAGTATGAGTCATACATCTGGAGTGGTTCCACTCACACAGCTCTCCTTTAAAAGGTGGAGTCTAGGGCTTTTCGTCTTATCAACTCTCCTGCTCTCACTGATCTCTCCAATCTCTTTCTGTCCGTCGAATTGTTGCGTCACTCTCTCTATACTATCGCTATTACAATGGACACTGCTCTTATGAACTCTCTCGTAGCATACCTCCTGCACTGAGAAGGGTTCGTTCGACTCGACTTTCAACACAGTCTCATCCTTTCTCTATCCAGCTCTCTGACCCCAGACTTAACCGCTATGCTCTGTCTTACATGTACTCTACTGGTAAAGTCTGGAACACACTCCCTTCTTCTATTTTTCCAACTTCCTATGACTTACACACTTTCAAACGTCGTGTATCGGGTCACGTCGGCCTTTAATATGACCAGGCTACCGTCTTTCCCACTAACTCTGGTGGAACTTTAGTAGGCCTCTGGCCTTTGCCCACCAGAGGTGATATAAAATATATATATATATATATATATATATATATATATATATATATATATATATATATATATATATATATATATATATATATATATATATATATATATATATGCAAGGCCAAACAATAAAGTTTAGGTCATGGTTTTGTAAACCAATTCAAAGTGAAAGATCGCACAACATTTTTGACTTTGCATTGAATTTGAAATATCTCAAAAGTTGGCCCACCAAAGTTTTTAAAATGAATCTGATATTCCTGTTATTTTTAAAACTATTTATTAAAATTAAATCCACACTTACTTACATTATGTATTATTTCAATTATTTTAATTATACAAAGATAAATAGCGCTTATAATAATTTATTACATCACAATCCAAAACACATTTCCAGTATTTAAAACGAAAACAAACTAAAATATAAGTGGCACACTGCCAGACGTTCCTGAACTTGTCGTACATATATATATATATATATATATATATATATATATATATATATATATATATATATATATATATATATATATATATATATATATATATATATATATATATATATATATATATATATATATATATATATATATATATATATATATATATATATATATATATATATATATATATATATATATATATATATATATATATATATATATATATATATATATATATATATATATATATATATATATATATATATATATATATATATATATATATATATATATCTTTGTAGTCATATATATGTATAAATATTTTACTAAATCAACTTTTAGGTCTAGTCTTCAAAGTTTTCCGAATCCATTTTTCTTTGTTTGCGTGTTCAGTTTTATCAGTCGCATGAATTTGCCATCAACTTGTCCGCTCAAGAGACGTGCGACTGGTTGCAGAAGACGTTATACGTATGCTTTACCTGTGGATTTATGTTACTGAAATGGCCTTATAACGACGCGATTTTAAAGGATAAAAAAAGGGTTCTAGTTTATTTAATATT
>SEYY01011016.1:22500-26219 GCA_009176605.1 Armadillidium nasatum
TTAAACTTATGATGAATAAATGCAATAAAACATTGTTTAAAAGCATAAAAGGACAAAAATATAATGAGCTTCTATGAAATCAAAAGAATAAAAGTCATTCATTTTCTTACTCTCTCATTATTACTTTTTTATTATGAAGATAAATAAATTCATGTGTACTTTTTCTTTTATCGTATTTTCTGTAAGATAATTTTTATGTGAAGTATTTGTAATTAACACTTGCTTTAGTGTATATATATATATATATATATATATATATATATATATATATATATATATATATATATATATATATATATATATATATATATATATATATATATATATATATATATATATATATATATATGCAACTTTTTCACAATTTCCGACAAAATGAAGAAGTCTGTGCCTATATTAGCATTAACACTCCTATGACACGCCTCGTAAATCTTGAATCTCCTAATTTCGATGATTTATGGATTATAATCTGTCTTCTTACTAATACAATTGTCTTGTGTTTTTGCTATTGCTCCCAATGGAACAAATTTTCCAGGTTTTCAATATCAGTCATTTTCAATATCTTTCTACTTCTTACGAGACTGTTACCACTTCTCACCCACATACTGAAGTCCTCTATTTAGGGGATTTTAACATTCACCACACTAAGTGATTGGGCTCCTCTCATAAGGATGCGGGTGGGAGGGAGTCCAAATCATTCAGCATTCTTAACCATCTTTAGCAGTTGATTAGGGAACCACGCACATTCCAGATCGTCCTAACCAGTTCTTGATTTATGCTTCACCACTACTCCTTCTAGTTATAAATACACCATTTTCCCTTCTATCGGTAACTCTGACCATAATCTTATAACTCTTAGTTGTAATTCTCTCTCTCTAACAGCTCCACTATGCCCTAAACGTACTTTCTGGCACTTTAATCGGGCTAATTATGGGCAATGCGTCGCTTCTTTGCTAACTACCATTGGAGTGAATCTTGCTTTATCTCTGGGGACGCTTCTGTCTCTGGTGAAAAGGTGGGGGCCGTAATCTTCGATGGGATGAGCAGGTTAATTCCTTATTCAGCAAAATCTTTTTCTCCTCAAAATCCATGGTTCGATGGCAATTGTTCTCTTGCCCTTCGGGAAAGAGACATTGCTTATCGTGAATGGAAAAACTCTCCTTCCCCTATCACTTGCTAATTTTCATTTTGCTCGGAATCGTTGCAGGGATGTTCTCGACGGGCTAAGATTACTTTCATTAAAAGAAAGTGCACTGACCTACATGGTTCTCCTAATAATAAAAATTCTAGCCTCTTGAAAAAATATCTCTAACAGCTTCTGTAAATCTGCCTTTCCTCCTCTTATTTGCTCTCATGGTTCTGTAGCTAATACTTCCTCTGAGAAAGCTAATCTCTTCTTCCTCTTTTTTCATCTAATTCCACCCTGCTCAATTCTGGCACCCCTACTCCTACTCCTTTTCCTCTCAGGCTTCCTATGTCTCTACCTGTAAATACTCATGATCAGGTGCATGGAATCCTGAAATCTATGAACGTCAGGAAGGTCAGTTGCCCGAATGGCATTCCCCTCTTTTTCTGAGGGAATTTGCTCCCAAGTTGGAGCCTGTCCTCTTTCAGCTCTACTCTCTATGCCTTAATACTAACACTTTTCCTCAGTGCTGGAAGCGCGCATATGTTCAGCCGATCCCGAAAAAAGGTAGCAGCTCTAACCCTTCCAACTATCGACCTATAGCTCTCACTAGTGCTCTGTCTAAAATTTTTGAAACTCTCTTCAACTCTCATGTCGTGGAACATTTGGAGTCTCATTCTCTTCCCTCAGATCACCAGTATGGCTTTCGACACTCGAGGTCAACTGGTAACATACTTTCCTATCTCACAGTTTTACGGTCTTCTGCCCTTAGGGATTTCGGAAAGTCTTGTATGGTGGCGCTTGACATATCCAAGGCTTTTGACCGGGTATGGCATGTGTCGCTGCTCTCCATGCTCCCTTAATTTGGGTTTCCTCCTTCTCTTTGCTTACTCTTCTTGTCTAGTTTTCTCTCTGATCGTTTCATTTCGTCATTTGTAGATGGAGCGATCTCTTCCTCCTTTCCTGTAAATTGCGGTGTTGATCAGGGTTCTGTTTTATCTCCAACTTCATTCTTACTTTTCATTAACGATCTTCTCAACTGCAATTATATATCTGTTCACTTTTATGCTGAAAATTCAACTCGCCATTCTTTTGCTCGTTTCAAATCTCCTTCCTCTTTTGCTTCTAGTGTTGCTTCTCGTCTTCAACTTTCCGATTCTATTCTTGCTGATCTGAATAGGATTTCCTGGTGGGGTCCTAGCAACTTTGTGAAATTCAACTCTTTAAAAACTAAGCTTCTTCACAACTCCCTCTCTAAAATAGCTCCCAACTTTCCTATCTTCTTCAATGGCTCCCCCGTCTCACTTGTAAATAACATTGACATTCTTGGTCTAAGCATATCACAATTGTTGCTAAAGCGGCCTCTAAGAAGCTGGGAGTTCAGTTCAGGTTGCGAGAATTTTTTTCTTCTGAGCAGTTACTCCAAGTATATAAGGGTCTTATTCACCCTTGTATGGAGTACTGTTCTCACATTTGAGGGGGCTTCGGTTCCTCCTCTCTTCTGGATAGGATTGAGTCTAAAGCTAAAAGATTAATAAACTGTCCCCTACTTTCAAACTCTCTTGACCCCCTATCTCTGCTACGTGACGTTGGCGCACTATGTCTTTTCTATAGGTATTATAATGGCAAGCGCTCGAGGGAATTAGCCTCTGGCATTCCACCTAGGGACCGACCTGGAATTTGGCCGGGGCCGGGGCCGGGGCCGGGGTTCTGGCCGGAGTTTCCTAAAATTTGTAAAGAGGTCAAAAGCACTGAAATTTTAGGTTAAGAAAATTAGATATAAATTTAATTGAGGTTTATTTAATTGTAAGGAAGTAGTAGAATAGCCAACATTCATTTAAATTAATGATTATATGCATTTTCTCTGAAAAATTTTCAAAAAATTACAGTTTTGTATAGTAAAAGTTTAAAAAAAGTACAAAAATTTAAAAAAAAATAAAAAATTTCTAATTCATAATAGTGATTCAACAGGTTTACCTAGGTAAGACCCTAAGGTAAAGTTTGAAAAATGTAAAATATAAATTTATCAATATAACCTGTATTTATACATATCATTGTTATTTTATTGCTATGTATCAAACTTGTATCAATAAGCTACATTATTTCAAAATTATTATTTTGTTTATACCTTCAGTCAATATGGCTAAAAGATCAGCTTCTGCAGTATTGGAGTACTTTACAATGTGTCAGGATAGGCTCGAAATAGCAAAATGTAACATCTGCAGTCAGAAAATTAGAAGTAAAAAATTTTCAACCAAATCTTTATGGAGTATCTAAAATTAAAACACAAAGATGAACATTCACTAGCGGAAAAGGAGTGGTCAAAAGAAACAGAAAAAAAGAAAATCTTAATTTTCTTATATTTTGTTTGAAATTTTGTTTTTTATTATTTGACTGCTGGAGCTGAAATTTTCAAGGTTTATGCATTTTTTCACGAAGCTCTGAGTTGATTTCGAGCATTTTTTTGAGTCTATAACGGTTAGAAAGTTATTTGGACCCAAAGTTGAAAGAAAATAAATAACTGGCTCAAACCACTGGGGTCCACATGAGCTGAAAATTTAACTGAATAATCTTAGCCCCAATTTCTTGCATT
>SEYY01011017.1:0-11869 GCA_009176605.1 Armadillidium nasatum
AGGCAGAACCTCTTTCTGAGCGCCATACAGGCGACTATCTTGAAACTGTATTTGAAAAGATGCTGACAAAATGGAAGATTTCATTAAATGAAGTGCACTGCGTAGTCAGGGATTCGGGCACAAATATAAAAAAAGCACTTTCTCTGGCAAGAGTGAAAAATGTAGATTGCTTTGCACACCAAACTCAGATAGTAGTTAAAAATTCCATTATGAGTCAAAAATGTGTATCCGATTTAATAATCCAAATGTAGGTTAATTGCTACGCATTTCAATCACTCCGTTGTAGCCCAAAATGAGCTGAAGAAAATACAAACAAGATTAAATGTTCGTCCACTTTCTGTCATGCAAGATATTCAAACACGCTGGAATAGTAGTTTGCATATGCTTGAGAGGATGAGCGAAATTAATGAGGCCATTTGCCTTTATGCTTCAAGCAGCACAAAAATAAAGCCTCTAACAGCTGACGAAAATGACATTTTAAATAATTGTATTAATATCCTTAATTAATTAAACCTTTTGAAGAATTTACAAAGATTATAAGTTCATCTGAATTATGTTTGTCAGATGTGATACCACTTGTTTCAACATTGAAAGTTGTGTTAACAAATGTTATTAAGTCTAAGGGAGTTTCAAGGATGACTAAAACATTAATGAAGGAGATGAACGACAGATTTGAAAACCTTCAAAATGATGATGCTTATACAATTACAACCTTTTTAGATCCAAGGTACAAAACAAAATTTTTTAAACCACTTGTTTCTCAGAATGTTAAAATCAAATTAGGATGCTTATGCGATGAGATGATAGAAACAGCTAAAATAACGCCTTTCAAGAAAAAGCAAAAGCTGTCAGATACAAAAGAAACAAAATCTGTTAGCTTAAACATTGCTAAATCAATGAATGATCTTCTAGTTTCCAGCAGAGATGAAGAATCACAGTCAGAAGTGTCTAAGGAGACAATACCGATTATTGAAAATTATCTGAAACTCAGACGTTTGTAGGCAGATAAAGACCAACTAGTTTGGTGGAGAGAAAATTGCAAAAGTTTTCATTTTCTTGCTGAGCTGGCAAGGACTTATTTAGCATGTCCTTCAACTAGTGTTGCTAGTGAGCGTTTTTTCAGTGGAGCAGGCCTCATTTACGACGAAAAGAGAACCAAACCTTCACCTGAAAGAGCCCAAAAGCTTTTATTTCTAAAAAAATAACCAATTATTAACTTCAAATGGAATATGTGAAACTGTGAAGTGTGAAGGTAATACTGAATTACTGGCTATATATATATATATTATATATATATATATATAATATATATATATATATATATATATATATATATATATATATATATATATATATATATATATATATATATATATATATATATATATATATATATATATATATATATATATATATATATATATATATATATATATATATATATATATATATATATATATATATATATATATATATATATATATATATATAATATATATATATATATATATATATATATATATATATATATATATATATATATATATATATATATATATATATATATATATATATATATATATATATATATTATATATATATATATATATATATATATATATATATATATATATATATATATATATATATATATATATATATATATATATATATATATATATATATATATATATATATATATATATATATATATATATATATATATATATATATATATATATATATATATATATATATATATATATATATATATATATATATATATATATATATATATATATATATATATATATATATATATATATATATATATATAATATATATATATATATATATATATATATATATATATATATATATATATATATATATATATATATATATATATATATATATATATATATATATATATATATATATATATATATATATATATATATATATATATATATATATATATATATATATATATATATATATATATATATATATATATATATATATATATATATATATATATATATATATATATATATATATATATATATATATATATATATATATATATATATATATATATATATATATATATATATATATATATATATATATATATATATATATATATATATATATATATATATATATATATATATATATATATATATATATATATATATATATATATATATATATATATATATATATATATATATATATATATATATATATATATATATATATATATATATATATATATATATATATATATATATATATATATATATATATATATATATATATATATATATATATATATATATATATATATATATATATATATATATATATATATATATATATATATATATATATATATATATATATATATATATATATATATATATATATATATATATATATATATATATATATATATATATATATATATATATATATATATATATATATATATATATATATATATATATATATATATATATATATATATATATATATATATATATATATATATATATATATATTATATATATATATATATATATATATATATATATATATATATATATATATATATATATATATATATATATATATATATATATATATATATATATATATATATATATATATATATATATATATATATATATATATATATATATATATATATATATATATATATATATATATATATATATATATATATATATATATATATATATATATATATATATATATATATATATATATATATATATATATATACCTTTTTCCAAATGGGTGGAGGTTGGGGAAAGAGGTTGGTGGGGTGTTCAAGAGTTGGGTCCCCGTCCCACACCCTGGTAACATAGATTCTGGATATTATATTTAAAATTCCAAGAATCTATGGCAAAAACTCTTAAAAAATTAAACTATCCGCATCCGCATCTGCGGATATCTGCAATTGAATATCCGCATCCGCGAATAGTAAAAAATTACTATCCGGTCCACCTCTAATATATATATATATATATATATATATATATATATATATATATATATATATATATATATATATATATATATATATATATATATAATATATATATATATATATATATATATATATATATATATATATATATATATATATATATATATATATATATATATATATATATATATATAAATATATATAATTTTTTTTTATAAAATTCACACTTTGCACGTAGTTCCAAATGTCGTCGTGAGTAATGTTTTAAAATGTGAATCCTATGCTATCACCTGTACCCCTTGCATACCCATCCCCCTTTTGTCCTTGGTTCGTTGGTGATTGCAAACAACTAGTTTGAACTTAAAATAATTGAGTTTGATAGGTTTTAATATGCCTTTGAGAGTCATAAACACTTGACAAGTGACCACTGGCCAGTACCACTGACCAAAGATCGCAGGGATACATATAATCCCCATTGATTACAAACACTAATAAATATGTTGTTTCAATGGATGTTATTTGCATGCTTACAGATTTTTTTTCCTTTTTCAGATAAAGTCTAATAGCAAATATTTTTTACTATCTTAATGCATTAATAATAATAATAATAATAATAATAATAATAATAATAATAATAATAATAATAATAATAATAATAATAATAATAATAATAATAATGAGATGTCGACTAGAAGTAAAACACACAATGCCTCATTTGGTCAGCTGACACTTTTTCCAACCTCGATGATCCCTTCGAAAGCTGATGTCTTTCATCATTACTTATTTGTAAGGAATAGAAAAGAAATGAAATATTCGATGGAATATTCGCATGTCGCGATATTCGGCTGCGCGTTAACGCATGCATAAACAATCATGACGTCATCATCACGTGACAATTTATTTTTTTAGATAGAATATTCACCAATTTCAAATATTATGACGTCATAACCATATTTTATAAGACGTCATACTTTTCCTTCATTTTCCTACTCGACAAGAGAGGAGTGCCAGTGTCAACGAAGCTGGCACTGAGGGTAAGAAAACATACGCTGCCTTATTGGTTACATCCGGATACAGACGTGAGACAATCAGGATGTAGGCACTCTAGGTGATGACGTCACCTACGCATGCGCAAACATACGCACACACATGTATACGTTCAAACATGAAATATAAAAATTCAAAAAGGGAATATACATTTTATTTTATTTAAATAATTACGTAATAACTAACAATATAATCATTCACATATAAATTTTTAATATTAAATATATTTATAATCTTATTAAAAGATACATTTTTTAAAAAACATCTTTTAAAATAAATACAATATATTCCGCACAAGTTAGAGTAAGGAGGCTGTACAGGAAAACACAATCTCTTTACATGATGTATATTATATATTATTTTAAAAACCACAAACATCTTCACCATCAGGAAAAGGTATTGAAACTGGAATATTATTTGTAATACGAATTATATTCTCTAACATGTCTTTTAATATATTTCTTTTTTCACTCTCTGTTAATTTATAATCTGTTACATCTCTAATTTTAGTAAGAACTATTATGATAATATACTTTTGTTATTTTCTTCTTAAAACGTGTCATATTAATCACAAAGGTTTTATCACTATTAGAAGAGGAAATCTCAATAAATTCTTGTAGAATAGGAGACCCTATATTCTCCAGTAACACTATTTCAAAGTTTGTGGTTCCTGTATCCTCTTTCAAAGTTGCCGTAAGCTGTATACGATGATTAAGTTCTTTATTATCCTCGCATAAAATAACTAATTTTCCTTTTCTGTGTGAGTAGGAGCAGAGACCTCATCCGTAGATTTCATTCGTATATATAATACTCGAATAAAGCTTACTAAATTACAGCTAAAATTAGAAATTCCCATGTTGGTATTATGAAGTATATGTAGTAGAAGTGACGAAAGAGAAATATATTTTTTGAGGAGGTCTTGGTAAACATCTACACTCTACAATGTTTGAAAAATTTATGATTCAATTAGTGTTCGCTGACTTCTGTAGTTTCAAGATTATGTTCCGACATGCTTTTGCATAGCTCCCAGTAACACAAATCATGATACGAAATGTATTTTTTTAAATTCTCAACTACAACAATAGTGACATAAGTAAATAGATCATGATTTGAAACATCAAAGTTACGGTATTCACCATCATTAAAGTAAATAGTTTCTCGCCATTGTTTTCTGAAATGTAAAGTAAACTCTTCAATGTTTAATGAACTAATGATATGATTAAAAGCTCTCAGTTCACCGTGTATACTTTTCAACTTATAATATTGCTGATATAAAACACCATGAGCTGTATTGACATATTGGACAAGCATACTCTTTTCCTTTAATTTTCTTTCAATTAATTTTTCAATATGTGATAGATATTTTAATTGTACATCACCTTTAAGCCAAAATCCATGAGACGCCAAATTCTTATATCTTCAACATTCTTAAAACAGCACTTTGAAAATGTCATTTTGAGTCTCTCATTATCGGTTTCTTTTCCACCACTGATGATTTCCCCCCATTGATTTATTGCACTATGAGATTTAAATTTATCATTAATCCATTCAGTAATATGTTTGCATATTTCAATTAATTCTTCAGGGCTCATATATACCCGTGGACTCTCTGTCTGTTCTAAGTAAAATCCACATGTAAAATATTCGTGACCATCCGGTATTCTTTTATATAGTAAAGAAACTTCACTTTTTGGAATTTTAATTTCCCATGTCACAATATCTTCTATGGCTGTATAACGACGAAGACGTAACATATTGTTCGTAGCAAGATGGTATATAAACTAAATAACAAGGCTATACTCCACATGGAATCTGATACTGAAAACTGATTGGATCATGTTAACCAATTATGACGTCATGTACAAGCTGAATGCGGTTTGGTACGTGTTAACCAATAAGATACGGTAAGATTTACGACGTCACTGATGATTCAGCAGCTGATTGGATCAAAAGAGTATCGAGAAATTTATTTAGTCTTAAAACAATGGGGACTGTTTCTGTTCTAACATGAAGTTACTTTAATATTTTATCACAGAAGATGGTTTTGGGCGGAAATTAGTAGTAATTAATGGGGTTAAGGAAATTCACCTGAGCCTCTTTTCAGAGGATTAGGATATCAAGAATAAACAGTTTGGGCTCGTACAACCAGATAAGAGTTTTATTTATCTTTATATTTCATCACAATAGGAGGTGATTAAGGAGAATAAACATGAGTACCTGGAGTTTCTTTTCAGAGGATTAGGATATCAAAAATAAACAGTTTGGGTTCATATTTACAGATAAGAATCTTATTTTTCCTAAATTTTTCATCATAAAAATAAGGGGGCATTAGACAAAGCAGGTAATTAAGGAAAATAAAAACGAGTACCTGGAGTCACTTTTCAGAGGCTTAGGATATCAAGAATAAACTGTTTGGGTTCGTATTTACAGATAAATATTTCATCCCAATACGAGGATTAGAGAAAGTAGGTGTTTAAGAAAATAAATACGAGTACCTGGAGTCCCTTTCAGAGGATTAAAATACAAGATAAATCAGTTTGGGAACCTATTTACAGATAAGAGCTTTATTTTTAATTAATATTTCATCATGATGGAGGGGAAACGGGGGTATGGGAAGAGGAAACCGTATAAAAGCAGCGATTCTCTAAGTCTCCGAATTAGATTCTACTGCTGTCTCTCACTTTCAAGATGGATTCTCCCCGCGTCTTCAAATGTGTTAGAGTTCCAGAACTTCTGAATTGAGAAATCAAGCATGAAAATATAAAGTTTGCTTTTCAAAGAAGAATAAATGGTGAGCATTATTTTACTTGTTCCACTTCCATGCCGATTAAAAATAGACTATTGTTTATCTCGGTCAGTCAAATGAGATAAATTTTTGAAACACTTTATTTCTGGAGTTATGAACAATGTACCCAATTACTTGAAGCAAAAATTCCTAGAGATAAAATCTGTTCATTTTTAAAACCTATTCTGAATGAGAAAACGTATTGCCTTAAGTTATTCATCAAACTCAGAAACTCAAATTTTAGATGTAAGGTTAAGAATCAATTGCAAAGAAGCAGATGAATACGTATTCACCAATTACAGATTTACCATCAGAGGGGAAGATTAAGTAGACGGTTTTCTAAAATTACGTGAAGAATTTGAAGCGAAAATGGAATAAGCTGTAAAATTTGAAGTATATATGGAAAAAGCATTTTCAAAAATCTACGCTATGTATAAAGATTTGAAAAATGAAGACCCAAACTTTACAAATATTGAAATAATGGAAAGGGATGACAGACTTGATTTCGACGTACGATGGAGCAACGAGGTACTGAAACTACAGATTAAGGATCCCGAAGCAATACATATCCCTGGTAATAGTATTTTTCATTATATAAATTTTCACTTTAGAACTGATTTAAAAGAAACTATTGACTTATGGGATATGTTAGATTCTAATTTATAATATTAATTTAAGTGAAAATGTTAATAATATTATAAATGCTAACAAGTTATTAAATCGTAATTAAGTGATAATATTATATGTTAATAAATTGATGTTAAGTGAAAACAATTGTTAGAATATATGTTAATAAAACAATATATTGGTATTATTTTCTAGTGTTAATAATATTAAAAGTAAATAAATTGATATTAAGTGATGATATTATATATGTTAATAAAACAATTTATCAGTATAATATTATAAACGCTAATAAAATCTTGAATTATCTTTTTTTCTTACCAACTCTATGCATATATATTTTTGTTTTAAAATATTCTTATTCATTCTTATGTATGTATTTGAAAAGAATGGATGTTGATAAATTTATGTTCCGTAGTCCTGCAACGTGTTTAATAGCAGGACCTACGGGTTGTGGGAAAACATTTTTATTATTAAAAATATTAAAATATGTTGATATCTTCGAAAGACCAGCCACAAAAATTATCTGGTGTTATAATGCTTAACAAGAAAATTTAACGAGTTTAAAGATGTAATTAACTTCCAAGGTATTTACGATATAAAGTCTCTTCAAGGAATAGCAGGTCATAAAATAATTGTGTTGGATGATCTGATGCATAAATTAAATGAGGATATAGCTGAGATATTTACGGTTTATTCTCATCATATGAATATTTCTGTTTTTTATAACTCAAAATATCTTCTATCAAAATCGTTATATGAGAGATGTTTCGTTAAACACACAATATTTAATCTTATTTGCCCAAAGACATGACATGATTCAAGTAAATATATTATCTACACAAATGTTTCCGACTCAGCGTAAAGAATTTCTAAAAATATATAAAGAGTTAACATCTATTTCGCATGGTTATTTATTGTGTGATCTTCATCCGATGAACAAGTTTAGAGTTCTGCTTGTACAAATATTTTATCTAACGAAATAGAAACTGCATACATTGCTAAATATATGAGTAAATTGGTTAAAAAATATTTACCTATTATGGATAAATTTAAAAAACTAAAGTCTAAAGATAGACGGAAATTAATTATTGAAGAAGAAAAATTAACAAAGTGTGTATGCGAGATAAAAAGACACATTCCTTTAAATAAACCTCAGAAAGTTAAGTTACATCGTCATAGGAACATCATTCGAAAACTTGCTTGTAAAGTAAAAAAAAAAATACAAAGAAGTTATTGCAGAAAGGGAGTGGAGTATTCTTGCCTCTGCTTTTCTCAGCTTTCGGACCTTCATTATCTAAATTAATTGTGCAATAATGAAGAAAGTAGTGGTATTACCTTACGCAGATTACGAGAAAATGTAAAATATATCTGAGGAACAACAACAACAACCTTATAGTTTATACGACCCCAAACCTGAAAAATTAAACAATTAGGAAAAAGAATTGTCTCGTATATTAAACTCGAATATGAATATTCATGAAAAAAGTATTTTGTATCAGAATGCAATACAATCAATAGTGGACTTGAAAGAATTACAGCATCAGTCCTTATCAAGTAATTATTCAGAGAAAACAGTACCAATGACGAAATCTAATGAACAAGAAGAAAAAGGATTTCAACATATTTTAGAACAATGTCTACCAAACAGATCTAAAAATAATGGAATTGCGTTTTACAATATTTTAAAAGATCAAATTTCATGGGATGATTCAGGGCAGATTATCATAGATGGAGAAACAGTTTCGGAATCAAACATTGTAGACCTCATATCGGATCTCACAAGAGAGTGGAAAAAACACCAATAACAGGATGGCACAAGATTAAACAAGAACTTCAAGTGATTAATTTCCCAAAAAGTCTAATACAAAATAAACAAAGATTATTCGATTTGGAAAACATTCACATAGCCCCAGGCCTGAAATATCTCTTCCAGGTATCGGTATTTTGTATCGCTCATCCCTACTCAAAAGGAAAATGTAAATACTCAATACCCTCAGGCTGAAAGATGAAGAAGAAAAGCAAGTATTACTTCGTAAATGGATAAGAACCTGATTTTTCATGTTTCCTGTATAAATGTTTGAATTTTTTCATTGTATGCATGGTCTTAAAGAAATATTTAATATAAGCAATTTGTTTTTATTTCCTTTATAAATATCCTTTCATCATGAATCCGAAGGAAGTGGAAGATAAATATTAATATGACGTAAGTTTTCCTCTTAGTTATGGTTATTTTCTAGATTTGCCTCACAGTTCCTTCATGTAAATAAAAAAAACTTGAAAGAATATTTATCGGGTGAAGATGATTTTACATTACATAAATATGCACGTAAAACATTTAAGAGTCGTAAAACTGAAGTTTATGACACTGATCATACATGGCAGCTAGATTTAATAGATATGATTAAGTATAATTCGTATAATAATGATTTCGTTATATACTGTTCGTCATTTATGAATATTCAAGATATTTATGGTTAAAACCTCTAAAAGATAAAAAGTGCCCACCGTAGCTAAAGCCGTGATAGAGATAATTAGTGAAGATGACAGAGACCCAAAGTTCATGTGGACAGATAAAGGTACAGAGTTTTCGGATAAAGAATTCCAAGCTATTGTCACAGAATACGATATAGCATATTATAACACATTTTCAGTGAAAAAAACTGCAATAGTTGAACGTGTACAACGAACTATCAAAGAGAGAATGCATAGATATTTTACTAAAATGAATACTTTTAAATATATTGATATTTTAAAGGACTTGCCCTATTCGTATAATCGATCATATCATCGTACAATTAAGAAAACTCCATTTGAAATGATAACAACAATTCCTGTTATAAATATTAATAAAAATGAAATAAAAGATAAAACTGGAATTAAAGAGGGTGTTTACGTACGTGTATCAAGATCTACAGATAAATTTAAGAAAGGATATATAGCGAATTGGTCTCAGGAAGTATTTCAAGTAGATAAGATAAAAGAATTTCCTCCCGATGGTTTAAAATTATATTATCTTAAGGATTTAGAAGGTGAAGCGGTGAACAGGAGGCACAAAAAAAATAGGTTTCGATCCTAAACAGCTTTATAAAATAGAAAAGGTGGTACGAACTAAGGGAAAAGGGAAAACTAAAATGCTTCTCAGAAAATGTCAAGGCTACCCTGACAAATTTAACAGTTATATAAAAGCATCAGAGTTAGAAAAATATTAATCTTTCTATTTCGAGATCATGGAGAGTGAAGACCATTTCTACCTAACTCTGCCGTCTTCGGCATCTATGGACTTACATCCTGATAATAAAGTTTCAGACTTTACCACTGAATTGATATTTCCTATACAACTGGAAAGAGAAATGTATGAAATAAGATTGTGCGAATTTATTTGAGACTTGAATATTGAAAATGTAACTTCAAATCGTCTAGCTTTCGTGATTTTCAGAAGTGTTAAATTCGTAAAAACTATATTGAAAATATCTAATGTGAAAGGGTTAAGTTCTGTAAAACACAACGATATTAATTTTTATTGGGAGGAGTGTCATGTAAAGAGAGGTTTATACAACTCTCTTCCTGATCTGTTTAGATACTTAAATAGTAGATTTTTACTGAGTCGAATATGTAGAGATTTATTTTTTCAAATAAATAAAGCCCCTAATGAAGATTATGAGCTCATAACTTTAAGATCTGTAATACATGCGAATTTGAAAGTTAGAAGATCATTTATTTTCCAACGTTCAGACTGGTTTTGTAAGTGTATTTACCTCCCTGAATCAGCTGTAGACGAGTCAATACGACTTAATTCAATAACCGAGTCTTCTCTACATAATTTAATGAGATACATGACTACTATTGAAGAATACTTAGAACAAGATGTTGGAAAACTAGAGGTTGCAAACTCTATTCAGTTATTGTGTAATCCTTCAGAGTTGCTAGAGAATCCTGGTATGGCGTACATATACACGGACATTGTTGGAATTACCCTCAGTGACAACTAGCACTCCCATCAGGCCATGGGGCGGGGTCTAGCATGAGTGCCAAGTGCTAGAAAGTGCTAGAAATGCCACTCAGGAAACAGCATGAGTTAGGCACTGGCACTATCATATGAGGCTTGGCACGTGTCTGGCGGCATGTACAAAGGGAAAAAAGGTCAAAGGGGGCGGGGATTAAGGGATTAACATAATAAATTAGAGGATTATCAGAATTAATTAGCGAATTATCGATTAATCGAACGATTATCCGATTAATCGGATTAAAATACCTTACGAAAGACAATGAAATGGGGGCTCCGCCCCCCAAAAGTACCTCATAAAAGGCCATGGTTTCCCCTCACTTGGCACTCTTTTCCCTCACTTTTTCCCTCACTTGGCACTGACTTGACAGAAATCTCCTTTAATATA
>SEYY01011018.1:0-15000 GCA_009176605.1 Armadillidium nasatum
GAGGGGCGCCTTTCAACTGAAAGAGTAATGATTGGTGAGATCATCAGCATAGGATCGGATAGATGATGAAGTAATAGAGAGAAGATTATTAATGAAAAGTTTAAAAAGTTTTGGGGATTGGACAGAATAAAGAGGAACACCACTATTAGCAGATTTAAAGTATGAACGGTGGCCGTCTACAACAGCAGCTATAGATCGATCAGAAAGAAAATCAAAGAAGAAGGATAAATTCTGAAAAGGAAGTTTAGTAATCAAAAGATTTGTACCAGTCCCTATCGAAGGCTTCGAAATATCCAGCGCGATAGCAAAGGATCACCGAAGACCAAGAGTCAGAGAGAATAGAAAGAGATCACCAGTACAGCGTTTCTTATGGAAGTCATACTAGCGATCAAAGATAAGATTTGAAGAATTGAGATGCTTCCAATTGAGATTTGAAAACTTTAAAAAGAACGCCGCTCCTCGAAGCATCTCTGAGGCTGCTTTGAGTTTAACCTTTTTTTTTTTTTTTTTTTTTTTTTACAAAGGTATTGACGAGTAAGCGCTTGTAATTTTGGAACATGAGAAGGAAGTAGGGGGAAGGAAAGTGGGAGCATAAACACTCCAATATGAGTAGGTACATAGAGACCCTCTGAGAAGGTGAAAAACGAAAAGGAACGAACAAAAGGGCTAGGAAGTGAAACGAAATTTTCTAGATTCTAGACCATACTGTCACTCCCCGGAGTATGCCTAATAAAGGATACTTGCATCGCTTTGGACGGCGCTACGTTCTCCCCTACACACACACACACACACCACACATATATATATATATATATATATATATATATATATATATATATATATATATATATATATTATATATATATATATATATATATATATATATATATATATATATATATATATATATATATATATTATATATATATATATATATATATATATTAATATATATATATATATATATATATATATATATATATATATATATATATATATATTATATATCTTAATATGTTACTAACAGATTAATCAAAGATTAAATAAAAATAAAATATTAAGAAAAAAAACAAATGGTAAGAAGTAAATGGCATGAAAATAAATTGAAAAACAATTTTTTTGCATTTGAAAAAATAAACTTTTAGTGAAAAACAATATATAATTCGGGAAACAAAATTATCGGAACGGCGTTTCAAAATATTACGTAATATTAATAAAAAAATTACATAATTAATTAAGCCAAAGGACAAAAAAAATATGGTATCGGTATCGGCCATTTTTAGCCGAACTGATACCGATACCTATATACCGATAATACCGATAAAATATACCATACCGATACCGATACCTCACTCCATCCCTAATAATACGTGAGTGGGAAGGGTGAAGTAAAAAAATAATATATATATATATATATATATATATATATATATATATATATATATATATATATATATATATATATATATATATATATATATATACATATATATTTTTTTTTTTGAAAATAGAAAATTAATTTCTCCTCCCAAATTGTATACCTACCAATCGCCGGCAAAAGGAACCTCCCTAACTGGTATAAAGAGTACCACTTTATACGGGTGGTTTCCCCAACAGAAAGGGGAAATGCCCTCTGTATACAAGGGAGAGGAAATGTAAATGTGGCTTCAAGGGGAAAGGGAAGGGGAAAGGAAGCCACAAAACGCCAGAGGGGGAATAAAACAGTAGCCCTGATAAAGGGGTGGGCAGGTGACCCACCTAAAGGCCACCACCTTCCAGAGACTACCTGGAAGCCCGAGAGCAACCCCTTGATACGTGAAGCCGATTCACACACAAGGGGTCAAAAAAAAGGGTCAATATTAGAACGTTGAAGGCGCCAAAAATGTCGCTTTTTCTTCTGGCAACTAAAGCTAACCCGGCGAATGACGTTACCAGAAGGGGGAAAACGACAGATCCTCCTTCAATACAATGAAACATTAACACAATTAACCACGGAAACTTGCTATTTCACCGTATTGAAGAACCAAAATTGAACCGTGATTAGAGAAGATGTAAGATAGAAATGAGAGACTAATAATAGCAAGAAGTGCTAGTCTCTAAATGTAATGAAAATAAACAGTTAGAAAAAATTAATTTGAGCCTAACCTAGTATAGTTGTTAAAGAAGAATTATTATAATGATTTGAAGAATGTGTACTGTATTTATAATTAAAATGATGAGTAATTTTTATGTTGGTACTACGGACAAACAACAATTTGTTGTTTTGAAGTCACTTTTGACCAGCGATCAGTGCCAGATACACAATTTCAAATCACGTTTATAGAAATTATAATAATTAAATTTATTATAATATAGAAACAAATCAATTTTGACCAGTCACAATTGTAAGTTTTATAGTAAACCGATTATACCGATAAACCGACACCGATTACTATTAGAAACCGATACTAATGAAATATAATGCAACTGATTATTGTTACTTTAATCAAATTTCAATATTAATGAAGTATAATTAGACATATAGAACTCAAATCGATAAACAAAAAATGTTATCTAGAAATAATTAAATTCTAGAAATTGAAAATTTATCTAGCAACTTTAGATTTTATTTAGAACCTGGAACCTGTTCCAGGAATTTAAATGATTCTAGAATTAAGATTTTATCTAGAAATTGGAATGACTCCAGAAAAATGAAGATTTCTCTAGAGATTAGAATGAATTTGAATGCAACAATGCAAATACCATATATAAAATAAATAAAAGAAATTTGCAAAATTAAAAAAAAACATATATATATATATATATATATATATATATATATATATATATATATATATATATATATATATATATATATATATATATATATATATATATATATATATATATATATATATGATACAGAATACTTAAGTTAGGTCCGGAATCGTTGAAAACCTTCAGAGTGAAACAGCCTCTTTTAACTGACGATGAAGATGAAGTTCTTTATCTTACAGTAAGCCAACGAAGATCCGAAATTTAAACAAATTTTACTATTATCAAAAATCATTAAATCAATAATTAAATTTGATTTTGAGAAGAATTATCAATAGAAAATTCAATGACAATTAACTATATTATGTTTTAATTGAAGTAATTTATGAAAGTAACTTATCAAATGAGCATAAATGAAGTAACATTATCCACAACACTTAACAATAGTTCACCCTCTGATATCTAGACTGAAAGTGACTCAAGGCTCCCGCTTGCAATATATATAAAGGCAAATTCAATGCGTCGAAAAACGTAATAAAACGTTCTTATAAAAGATGAAGAAATTTGACTGTTAACTGAAAAGTTTCCAATTATGCTTCCATTGAGAAAATTAATTAGATTTTTAAGAGATTTGAAATTATTATATAATTTTCCATAAAATAAGACAAATTGAAATATGTAAAAAGGACAATTTAAAATTATATATTAAATTAGAAATTTTTCCATTATAATAAAGGAAGGTGAAAGACGGCAACTTCATTACTTGATAGGCAGACGCCATTTTCTATTTTATTCCATAGTTATTATTTAATTAAATTTATAAGAAGGTAATTAAAATACCTTACAATGAATTTTGATAATCAAAATGCTCTATAGGAAATATAAAACATTCTGACAAAGTTTTAAAACAATTGACATAGTAGTTTCTGAAATATAAGGGTTTTAATATGAAAAAAGGCTTACCTTTTTAATTATGATAATTAAGATAATTGACTAATTGAAATGACTATTTCATTGGACTTGATGTGTATCAGAGTATTAAGAACAAGATGACATAATAAAGAAAACGAAAAACTCATTTTTAATACCGAAAAATTTAAATTTAGTTAGCGGTATGTAAATTAAAGAAATTCTCAGAGGGTATATATATATATATATATATATATATATATATATATATATATATATATATATATATATATATATATATATATATATATATATATATATATATATATATATATATATATATATATATATATATATATACTATAGAATTAGGGGTTATATATACCAAACGAAAGGTAATAATGTGTAGATGATGAATTTGTTATTAAAAATTGTACCAAATGATGTTATAAAAAAAATTATAACCAAAAGAAAGGAAAATTATGATAAAAATTGTCAACATTTTAGTAAGATAAGTGATGAAAAAATAGGCTCTAAAATAAATTTTAATGATTAAAACTATGCTACTAACATAGATGCATATAAATTTTGATTTTGATCGAGCCCCCAATCACAAAAAAAAAAGGGGAAAACTTCTGTCATTCATTTGCATTTTCATGAGTTAAAACCAAACCTGATTGTGAGTTGACAAAATTCGCAACATATATATATATATATATATATATATATATATATATATATATTTTATATATTATATATATATATATATATATATATATATATATATTATATTAGGGATGTAGTGAAGTATCGGTATCGGTATCGGTATCGGCAAGTATCGGCATATTTTCCGATAGGTATCGGTATCGGTATCGGTATTTTTCATCGTATCGGTATCGTAAAAAATTTGTATGAGTAAAGTATCGGATCGGTAGTGGTATCGGTAGTAGTATCGGCAAAGTATCGGCATATTTTCAGGTATCGGGTATCGGGTATCGGTATCGGTATCGGTATCGGTAAAAATTTTGGTATCGCTCCATCCCTAATATATATATATATATATATATATATATATATATATATATATATATATATATATATATATATATATATATATATATTATATATATATATATATATATATATATATATATACTATATATATATTTATAAATCCTTATATTTTTGCTTCTTAGTAAAATATAAAACTCTGGTTTAAAATATCAAAATACGCCCTAAAGCTAGACACCCATTTTGAATGGCAACACTAAAAACGTTGTTGCCTTACTTTTGGCATGTTAGGGACTCGCGCTTTTAACTTTAAACAAGTTGGTAATAAGATAGAAAATATAAGTCAGTTATAAAAAAATTATATCACTCACATCGAAGAAAATCTTCTAGAACGTAATATATTGACTACTTAATAACCTTTCTTTGTACATTAATTGTCCTTTTTGGATGTTAGCAAACTAAATTTAGGCTCTTGTAACTAATTTGGAACTTGGCTTATAGATAGTCTACTCTTTAAAAATTTGCTTAGTTTGATTTTAATTATTAGATGGAGATTAGACCTGTTAGGCATAATATTGGGTATAAAATTTAACTATACTATAAGACAAATGTTTTAAAAGGTTCTAATTTGTAGCATGAGCTGAGATTTGTTGACCTGATATTTGAATGGCAATTGTTCAGTTTGAAAGGTCCTTTGTTTTTTAAATACGCTAATTTAAATATAGCCTTTAACGTTAAGGCGAAGAATCCTACCTGAATCTTTAGGAAATCCTGAAAGTTACAGTTTAAGTTTACCTTCAGAAGCTCATTTTAATTTTCGGTGAGTAATATTAGACTTTTTATTGAATTTAATTGCTCTTTTCTTTAGGCTAATATATCTTAGTTTGGTTTACGTTGCTTTAAAATAGGATATTCAATCCCTATACAGTCTTATTAAGTCTTCGGAATTTCTATAAAAAGTAAATTCGCAACAATTTTTCCTAAAGTCTTCGAAAAGTAGTTAGACTGAACGTTTATTAGCTTTTTAGTTTACATTGGTACTCACAATGTATTTCTTGATTTCCTAAATTTTAGAGTTTGTCTAAATTGAAATTTAACTTTTAAAACGTTTTCTTTGCTTAACTTTAAAGTACCTATAAAATGTCCGAAATGGAAGAATGCCAGTCTTTGAACTTTTCATTTATTAATGAAAGAGAAGGTTTAAAAAATCGTGTGAGGTTGATTTTAAATAAAATTGAAAATTGTTCGAGCGAGTCATTTATAAAAGATAAATTAGCGGAAGTAAAAGGTTATCTCAAATCCCTAGAGAAATTAGGTAAAAATATATTTTCTAACTCCCGCGGTGGAGGAAACGATGGTGAAATCCTTTTCCTCTCAGCTTGAGCTTCGGCGAATGCGAGGAGAGAAGGCGCCTTTCAAGCTACGTGACTCTTCCTTGACTCTTCGCTTAAAAGGATGGAGGTGGGGGATCGTCCTTTCCCCCGAATTGGCCTGTCTGTTTTGAACACTGTTGCTGTGGCTTGCTTTAACAACAGACCGCTTGTCCCTCCCGAATACCTTCTTCTGGGGGAGGGGGAATCTTGTTGCTTGGGGGATTAACGATGTAATTTCTTCTATACGATGCTTGGCTTCGATGCGTATGCTTGAGCTATTTGCCTAACTATTGTAAATACGTATGCTTGAGTTATTTGCTTAATTGTGGTTTAAGCACAAATTCGTTAAACTATGAGCGAATTGCTTAACTTCAATGCTTGGCTTGATTTTCTTCGATTTTCACCCATTGCGTAACTGAAAATTAAGCACACAACACTTGCTTGACTGCTTGAATCACAACTTGCTTAAATGCTTGGATTACGATTTGCTTGACCTTTGCAGCTAATTGCTTAACTGTGAATGGACAACACGCGTTTGCCCAGCTTGTTATTTTTGGGCTGTAATGAGTTTGTTGCTAACTCGATTGAAAATAAAAGGAATTTCTTATAAAAAGTTTATTTGTACTTCAGCACACAGTTTTCCGATTAATTCAATAGGTTAAGCTGTAAAAGCAAAATAGAACAACTTTAACTTTAAAATACATACAATAAATGCAAATATAAAAACTATAAAACACGAATATATGGCAAAAGGAAACGTACCAATGTGGCTCGTTAAAACCCATAAACAAAACTAGACGCTAGAGGCGGGAAGGGAGGCGACGCTAAGTTTGCTCAAGTCAGGTTGACTAAGTCCTTTTGACTCAGTCTTCTTCTGCCGATCAAAGGCAGCAATATGGCTCCTCCAAAATTGCAATAATTTTAAATTAAAAGGCTCCTTGGTGGGGGTATCCGGTCTCTCGCGGCACTAACAGAACCACAGAATGTACAGGTCTTTCCAACACCGAAGGTTGTTTCTTCCTCCTCCCGTGGTTATCTAAGTTCCGATCACCGAGCCTCAACAATACTCTTCTAACACGTTCGTCTTGGCCTACGAAAGGCCTTCTCTACTATTGCTAATCTCCAGTCGTTTCTGGGACTCTCATTTTCCTTTAAAATAACTATGTCTCCTGCAGCTAGGTTGGGACTTGTCTTGGTCCACTTGTGCCGCAGCTGCAAATTATGTACGAATTCCTTTCTCCATCTCGACCAGAATTCGTTAGCCAAGTGCTGCACTCTTTTCCATCTCTTCTTTGAATACACTCCGGCCTTACAAAATTCGCCTGGGGGCGGCATCAATACTTTGGATTTCATCGTCAGCAGATGATTCGGTGTCAATGGCTCTTTACAGTCCGGGTCGTTAATGTTCTCCAGGGTGAGTGGGCGGTTGTTGATGATAGCCTCTGCTTCTGCCATGAACGTTAGTAAAGCTTCGTCGTCGAGTTGGAGTCCATGGTTAAATAACAGGCTTGAAAGGATGCTTCTCGTAGTCTTAATTTGCCTTTCCCACACTCCTCCCATATGGCTAGCGTGGGGTGGATTCATTTGGAAGGGGATCCAATCACAGTTGTCCTTGAGCAAGTCTTGATGTATCTTGTCATTGCTCAGTCCTGAGATGGCCTTTTCTAGTTCATTCTTCGTTCCAACGAAGTTTGTTCCATTGTCACATCTGAGCAATCTTACTGGTCCTCGACGACAGACAAATCTGCGATAAACATTCAGGAATGAATCCGTATTCAGCGTGTGTGCTACTTCTAGATGTACTGCTCTCGAGGCTAAACAGGTGAATAATACCCCATACCGCTTTTCTTCCTTTCTGCCGTTCTTGACAACCCAAGGTCCGAAGTAATCGACAGCGCAATACGTGAATGCTGGGGCTTCCTCTAATCTATCCTTAGGTAAGTCTGCCATTTTCTGAGTTTCGGTGCTGGCTCTTAATCTCCTGCAGGTAGCACATGAATGGATAAACTTCTTGACTGATGAAGATCCACTTACGATCCAGTATCCGCCTGATCTAATTTCGTTTAAGGTTATTCCTCTGCCTGAATGCTTCACTATTTCATGGTAGTGCCTTATAATTAGTGTTGTGACATGTCCTTCCTTTGGCAGAATGATGGGATGCTTGAAATCTTCTGGGAAATCTGCTCTTCTAATTCTTCCTCCTACTTTCAATATCCCGTCCTTGTCTATGAAAGGATCCAATTTATAAACTGGGCTTGGTGCTTGGTAGCGATGTCTCGTTCTTTGAAATCGCCTCAATTTCTTTTGTGAATGAGTCTTTCTGAGCGAGCTTGATTATTTCATTCTTTGCCTTTCCTAGCTCTTCAACTGTGATGGGTGTTCTTGGAGTTTTCTGCCGGTGTCGTCTCTGTGCCTTGGTGATTGTTGCTATTGCGCTTAGAGCTTTGTGCCATGTTGAGAAACGTTTGAAGCGTCGCAACATGTCATCTTCTTCCTTGGCCTTGGTCGCATGTGAAAAAACTTTCTTCAATTCTGGGTCATCTGAAGACAATTCGAGACTTGTAGTTGATGGTGCTGGCATGTCTACTTCCTCTGAGAGGAAATGTGGTCCCTTCCACCAAAGCTGGTTATTCAATAGTTCTTCTACCCATGCTCCTCTAGAGGAGATATCTGCAGGATTCATTGACGACCTTACATGGAACCACTGAGCTGGTGTGGTGCTTTCTCTTATTTCGCTGATTCTGTTGGCTACAAAGACATGAAATCTTCTTGCTTCGTTGTTTATATATCCAAGAACTGTGGTGCTGTCCGTCCAGAAAGATTCAGAGTCGATTTCGATCTTTAATTCTTCCTTTAATAACTTCGAAATTCGAACTGACAATACTGCGGCTTGAAGTTCCAATCTTGGAATTGTGATTGGCTTTAAGGGTGCAACTCTGGATTTAGCGAGTACTAGGTTGCAATTTATCGTTCCGCTTTCGTCTATAACTCTTAAATAGGAGCATTGTCCATATGCCGTTTGAGAAGCATCTGAGAAATGATGTAACTCTATTCTTGCTGTCTTGGATGGCATATCCCTTTTGAAACATCTATCTATCTTGATTGCTTCGAGCTTATGAAGATCGCCTTTCCAATCTTCCCATTGCAACCGTAAGTCTTCTGGTATGGGATCGTCCCAGTCCGCTTCGTTCTTAGTTAACAGTTGTATGACCTTCTTGCCTTTCAAAATATATGGACACACGTATCCTAATGGGTCATACACGGAACTAATTGCACTAAGAATTCCTCTGCGCGTAAGTGGATTATTTTTCATCCTTATCCTAAAGCTGAACTGATCTTCGGCTACTTCCCATACTACTCCTAGTGTGCGCTCGATCGGAGTTTCATGTTCGTTACTGATCAGGTAGCTCTGCCCTGCCTTGCTTCGGTCGAGTTCCGGGACGTTTGACATTACTTCTTTCGAATTAGAGAGGAATTTGCACAAATTGAAACCTCCTTTGGCGCACACATCCTTGCTTTTCTGTATTATACTTAATGCTTCTGACGCAGTGGGTGCCGAATAAAGTCCATCGTCCACGTAGAAGTGGTCTGTAATAAAATCGTATGCTTTCACCCCAAGTTCTTCTTTATGTTTCTTTGCATTGTACTTTAAAGCGAAATTACAGACTGAGGGAGAAGAGCGGGCTCCAAAAATGTGCACTGTCATCCGGTATTCTTCTGGAGGGGCTAATAAGTTCCCACCGGTCCACCACAGAAATCTGAAGTAGTCCTTGTGCTCTGCTTGAACTTCCACCTGATGAAACATGGCTTCGATATCGCATGTGAAAGCTATAGGTTCCATTCGAAATCCACATAATACTCCGATGATTGTATTCGTTAAGTCGGGTCCCTGAAGTAATCTATCGTTTAAAGATGCGCCTGAAAACTTAGCGCTAGCATCGAAAACTACTCTTAACTTGTCTGGTTTCCTTGGGTGATACACTCCATGATGCGGGAGATACCATACTTGCTCCCTTTTTATTTCGTTCTGAGGTACCTTTTCGGCGTAACCCTTAGACAGTATCGTGTCCATGAAAGCGAAATAATCCCCTTTAAATGCATGGTTTCTTTGTAATTTTCGCTTTAGGGACTGTGCTCTGGATAGAACTAGCTCTTTATTATTTGGCATGGCAAACTGTCCTTTCAAAGGGAGGGGTAGCTTGTAATGTCCGTTTTCCCCGTGCACGATGCTTTGTTGTAAAATATCCATAAACTTCCGATCTTCCTGCGAATATGCCTTTTGCTGGCCACGCCTCTCAATGAAGTCTCCCTCTAATATCTTTCTTATGTCTTCGAGCTTGTGCAACTCTTTAGTTTCGGATCGAAAAGCCACTATCGAGTGACTAATGGTTGCTTTGTGTTTGCTTGCTTGCGAGGAGTTGTCAGAAGCCTCCGGTGTAGCGCCAATGATGCCCCATCCTAGGCGAGATTTGAATCCGAAGGGCATGCCCTTTGCTCCCGTAACCACTTTCAAAGGTTCCAATGCTTCTTGGCAATCCAGCCCAATTAGTATTTCCACGTCTAGCATTGGGATTTCTGGTTCTATTTCGTCACATAACTTCATGCAAATGTTCGTACTTCCTTGCAATTTCTTTACTTGGGATGCTTGCTCTATCTGCCGCTATATCTTTCCTTACATATGAAGATCGCAGATGCAGCTTCTCCTTTGACCTTAGCCCTTGAAGGATTAGATTTTTACACTTGATTGAGTTTGCAAATTCTGTGCCAGATATAGTATTAATACTCAGGTTTACTGGAGAGCCTGCTAAATTTAATCTTTCAAATAGTGAGTCTTTAATAAATGATGTATTACTCTGGTGGTCCAAAATTGCATACGTTAATACTCTCTTTGCAGGGAAATCATTACTGCAAACCCAAATAGGTAATATCAATGACTGGACTCGATAGGAAACATTGTCTTTGCTTGCATCAATCTTGTTTACAATAGCTTGTTGATTCACTTGTTCTCTTTCGTTATGAGAGATTCCTTCTCTGGTTTCTATTTCATTTTCGGCAATCCTTTGCTCAAATGACATCCTATTCTCATGCAGTGTCGTGTGATGTAACTTATTGCAGGTTCTACAACGCTTTGGATCTCTGTACAGAATTTTGCAACGTGTCCTTGTCTAAGGCAGTTTAAGCATAGTCTTTTTTCCCTTACAAAATTTCTCCTCTCTTGAATAGGTAAGTTTACAAATTTATTACAAACGCCAATACCATGAGCTTGCTTGCAATAGGTGCACGTAAAGGTTCTTGTATTTCTTTCTGCCTGGTCATTTGTTATTACTGCTTCGGTAGCAAAACTGCGTACATTTCTAGTGCTTGGAGTTTCCTTATAGCTTGGCTTTCCGTATCCTCTATCCTGCCTTTCTACTTGCAACGTTGGTGTCACAAAACATGCCTGACGAGATTGTTGCGTAATGAATTTCACGAAATCTTCGAAGCTTGGGTAATGTCCTATATTCTTAGGCATGCTTTCTACAAATTTAAAGGCATAGTCATTCCATTTGTGCACTATGTGAGCTGGTAACTTCTTTAACAAAGAGAGAATTTTATCAGAGTCATCCAGACTGTTCAAACCTTGAGTGGAGGCTTTCACGAACCTCACACTTCTTTAAAAAGTCTGCGAAGTTTCGTAAACCAATTGCGCATCACCTCCCTTAATAAAAGGCCATGTCTCCAACCTTTGTTTGAGAGTTCTAGCTACGACGTGCAGATTACCATATCTCTCCTCTAATACTTCCCTTGCATTCTTATAAGCTTCTATCGAGTCTGTAGAGATGTAAGCGTTTACCAGCTCTTGAACTTCCCCGCTGGTATATTTGTACAAGGTAGTATAAAAGTTTGCGTGGATCCTTTACTGTAGTTTCGATTAAGGTGTGAAAGCTGATTTTCCAGGCTGCGTATGCCAAGGGATTGCCATCAAACACGGTAGGCTCTGGTTTGCATAATGTGGCAGTCTCTATTAAGGCACTAATTGCTGATACGTCTGAGCATGGTTTAAACTCACTGGCGCTTGGATTTAACGTTGCTTGATTGATACACTGGCTTCCATCTTCTTCCCTTGGATGGCGTTCCACAAGAACTTCTTCTGTAGCTGTGGCTGCAGACTTTACTTCGCTTGAAGATTTGCTCGAACATGAAACGGAATTGCTTGCTGCTTCGCTTGAAGACTCGCTTGGATTAAGGGGAGGCGCGCTTGCTTCTGTGCTTTCCAGTCCTTGAAATATCCTCCGGAACCTCTTGTAGGTCTGTTGCGCCGTCTCCTTTCTCTTGCTTTGCAATTGCGGTATATATTTGCACTCTGACTTCTTGAGCTGCGCCTTTGGTAGCTTCCAGTTTCTCTTCTTCATCATTAATATCTTCAAACATCTCCAATCCCATCATAACGTCGCTGTAAGCTTGCAATGCGGCCTCGGCTTCTTCATGCAACTGCTCTAACCCTTCTACTCCTTGTTTTAGGTGCTCTATGTCCTTTTCTTTAATGAGAGCGACTTTATTTTCACTTATAATTTTACAAAACTTACCGTGAATTGTCCTGAAGTTTCTCTTTAGTAAAAATAAATTTCGTTTCGTATTTTTAGCAATTTCCTCAGCCCTTAATGTCACCTTCCTCCCCTACCTTGTTTGTATCGTTTTTACCCATTTTTGATCGAAGCTTACTTTCTGGTGCTAATTAACCTTAGATTACCGATACCAAAATAAGTTTATAAAATTCAGGGGATATTTATTAATACAAAAAAAAAAAAAAAAACAACACAAACAAAAAATTATATAGAAAAAACACTTAAATATTAAACCTTTGTTTATATACCCGATGCCAAAATAAGTTTATAGAACTCAGGGGATATTTATTAAGAGTACAAACAAACACAACAAAAAAAAAAACAAACAAATTATATAGAGAAAGACACTTATTAAACTTTGTTTAGAAATACCAAAAAGCAAATCACCTTTAAATATATACCAAGTTACCGTTTCCTGGCAATGAATTACGAATAAATGTATCCTTTATTAAATACAAAATAAACATAAACAAATAAACAAAATATAAACACAAATGCAAAAAAAAGAATGTAAAAAATAACACACACAACAAAAATAAAACACAAGGAAAAAAAACACCAGGAAAAGCGGTAACGTAAAAGACACCAAACAAGGAATATAAAAATATAATTTTATTGCAAACTGAAATTTTTAACCCTTTAGTCACGTATGTATGCTTTAAACCTTTTTTTTTTTTTTTTTTTTTTTTTTTTTTTTTTTTTTTTTTTTTTTTTTAAATATACCTATAAATTCTTTACGCAACCAGAAAGTAAACTCTTTGATCAAAACACACTTTGAAACGTAATGCCACTAGTAATTATAAATGCAATAATAATAATAATAATAATAATAATAATAATAATAATAATAATAATAATAATAAAAAAAATTCAAAAAAAAAAAAAAAAAAAAAAAAAAAAAAAAAAAAAAAAAAAAAAAAAAATAATAATAATAATAATAATAATAATAATAATAATAATAATAATAATAATAATAATAATAATAATAATAATAATAATAATATAACAATAATAATAGTAAATAATAATAAAAAAAAAAAATATAATATATATATATATATATATATATATATATATATATATATATATATATATATATATATATATATATATATATATATATATATATATATATATTTTCGTTTTCTTAGTCTGTCTTCGAATTTTGTTTTCCTTGTTCCGTTTTCTTTCTGTTTCTCGAGTGGATGTTCTGCTTCGACAGTAGGGGATATGGGGGATCGTTCCTTCCTTCAGCTCGCTGCTCTCCAAATGTCCTTGAGGTGGGGGAAAGTGGGGGAGAAGACTCTTCCCAGCTGCAGGACTTTCTTCGCTGTACGAAAGGAAGGTGGGGGGTTTGATTCTTTCCCCCTAAAGTTCAAGCTTGCTTGGAGAAGCTCGCTCGGCTTGGCTTGGTAACAGCTTTTCGTTTCTTGGATGTCCCGTGGGGGAATTCAGGGGGGGTAAATCCGTTTAGATGGGGGGTTAACGGCTTCTTCTTCTTTAAGCTATTTTCCAAATGCGGCTTGTAATTTTGTTTCTTTTTCTATAACTTTGTATGCTTGGCGTTTCTTTTTAATCCTTTTTATAAATTCGCTTGATTTTACAAGCTTTGTTTAACTGTTAATGGGACCCGAAAATGCCCCAGCTTGCTTGTTCCTTCAGAGAGTTGTAGCTTCTAACTCAAGCAAATAAAACACCGGAAATTTCTTTTCACAAGTTTATTTATTCCGTAAACTACACAGTCTTTCCAAATGATATTCGCTAGGTTAAACTGTAAAGACAAAATAAACAACTTAATTAAATATATAAAAAACAAACACAAAAAATATATAAACATGTTAATATTACGAATAAACGCACCAAAGCTGTGGCCTCTATCACTGAAAGGAACACGACTAATTTAACAAGGGAGAGGAAGGTCGACTTGAGCTATAGAGTCGCTGGCTTGGGGAATGACTTCATCGACTGAGTCACCCCCCCCCCCGAGTCTTCTTTACTGCCTCATCGGCAGCAGTGAATATATTATTACTTAATTAAAAAGAGAGAAAGAAAGAAAACAGGAAAGAAAAGAGAAAGAAAGAAAATATTTTTATATAATTAAAAAAGAGAAAAAAAGAAAACATGAAAAATAGAAAGAAAATATTATTATTTAATTAAAAAACAGAAAAAGAAACTAAACAAGAAAAAAGAAAGAAAATACTCTTATTTATATTAAAAAATAGAGAAAGGAAGAAAACAAGAAAAAAAGAAAGAAAATATTATTATTTAATTAAAAAAAAAGAGGGAAAAAAATTAAGAAAGAGAAAATTAAGAACAAAATAAAATATTATTATTTAATTAAAAAAAAA
>SEYY01011018.1:20000-22500 GCA_009176605.1 Armadillidium nasatum
TTTAAATTTTAATTTTGGTTTCCGAAACACTTCACAACCATCGAGATTTTTTCGCCAGATAAATGCAACTTATTGTGTTTTAAATATAAATTGAATTTTGTTCTCCAAACTATTCAAATTCTAATGAATTGTTCTTCTTTCTTCTATAACAATGACTACAGAATATATATATATATATATATATATATATATATATATATATATATATATATATATATATATATATATATATATATATATATATATATATATATATATATATATATATATATATATATATATATATATATATATATATATATATATATATATATATATATATATATATATATATATATATATATATATATATATATATATATATATATATATATATATATATATATATATATATATATATATATATATATATATATATATATATATATATATATATATATATATATATATATATATATATATATATATATATATATATATATATATATATATATATATATATATATATATATATATATATATATATATATATATATATATATATATATATATATATATCTATTCCAATATAATATTGAGACAGTTCAACATTTTTAAATTCTTTGCAACAAAAAGATGAAACTACCCCATCAACATTCATTTATCACAGACAAAGTGCTGACATTGTCAATGATGTTTCGGTATTTTTTCGAACCTCCGTCCTTTACTTGTAAAAGAGTATCAGCAGCTAAAGGGTTAGTTACTCTTCTTTCAAATAAGCAAAATTTCGACGAAAAAATTAAATTGCTAAACTAATGGGCTGGCTCAGTGGATAAAATAAATCTAAAAAGTAGATAGTTTCTTTCGGATGTTTTTCATGGTAATTGAAGTGATAAATGAAATATTTTTTCGAGGAAATCGATCGCTCCTGTTTTTAAAAGTTTACTTTTTTAGGCACTCAAAAATTAAGAGCAACTTTACTTTGATAGTTAAACTTGGTTCCATTCTCTAGAGTCTAGAAGAAGGATATAAATGTACTCGCATACAAATGCATGCATTGATATAGAAATAAATTTATATATATATATATATATATATATATATATATATATATATATATATATATATATATATATATATATATATATATATATATATATATATATATATATATATATATATATATATATTATATATATATATATATATATATATATATATATATATATATATATATATATATATATATATATATATATATATATATATATATATATATATATATATATATATATATATATATCTATTAATATATTTATATTTATTATGATAGGGTATAAGGGTGATTGACTCACGTGCTTGAGGGCGCCGGTTCGATTCCTCTTGGGAATCCTAGGTATATACTACCTAGAAAAGTTCCTCTCCTCAAATAGGGCAATGCATGTGAGATGTGAACTTTTTATTAATATAATATTCATTTAATATATTAAATAAATTAAAAAAAATTAACCTTCCCATTTGCTAATAAATCTGTGACAATTATTCCCATATCAAAAGAATTTGATTAAAAAATTTGTTCCCTAAATTAAAGGTACCAAAGAGTTTGAGGTTGAAAGACTGATATTTTATCTAAAGTCGTCATTGAATATAAAGATAATGAACCAAAGCCTCTGTTTAACTTCCCAAAATGATCGACTTCTCTGAAATTTTAACGTATTTACGATGGTGGAGGGATCCATTTGTGTATATACTAGTTCACTTTTATGACCTGTTTTTCTTCTTCCTTGAACATTATGGAGTTCAATAATGGATTAAGTGATACTTTGGATGACCTGTGAACGTTGTTTGAGTGGAAATCAATGTTTTTTAGTTTTTATTTTATTTGTTTTTATTTTTTTATTTTTTATTTTTTATTTTTTTGAGTTCTGGGTCAAAATTTCATTACTGCATTAACTCAATATTAACCCATAGCGATGGTTTCACAATTATAGATATATTTGAAAAATATATTTTCACAACGATAGCAACAACAGCAATAATAATATTTATAATAATAATAATAATAATAATAATAATAATAATAATAATAATAATAATAATAATAATTGAATTGAATTGAAAAACTTTTGTTCACTTTAATTAAAAAGAAAAAAATTACAATAATATACTCGTATAAAATAAGAACACACAATATATCATTAAAAATTTTTTTTTTTTTAGATTGAAAGGGATTCTGGGTTACGAATTTGTCCTATTAATAATAATAATAATAATAATAATAATAACGATAATAATAATAATAATAGTAATAATAATAGTAATAATATTTTATGGATTCTAAATTCTAAATTTCAAGAAGTCACAGTAGAAATTAAAAATCTTGTTCCCTTGTTTGAGAAGACTATTCAAAAAGTTCAAGATATTTTTTTTAAGTTATTATTATTATTAATATTATTATTATTATTATTATTATTATTATTATTATTATTATATTATTATGATTATTATTATTATTTTAATA
>SEYY01011019.1:5000-10000 GCA_009176605.1 Armadillidium nasatum
ACTTTATTGAAATATTATTACTATAATTGAAGCTACATTCCCGAAATGCCAGTTCAATCTTATAAATTATAACTTCCCCAAAGAGTCTCACCCAATGCTTCTCTTATCCTCATTGATTTATATATATATAAATGTGCCAGCTGTAATGTGGCGTATGTAGGCCAAACTGGTCTGCAATTAAAAGTGAAAATTGATAAGCATAGAAGAGTTTCCTTTAGAACAGGCCATCCTCTTTGCTCTTCTTACACTCTGCCATAAAAGACCATGGAGATTCCCACCCTTTTTATTCTTCCAATTTCTCTATTCTTCAACATGCCTTTCCCTACTTGATAGTAAGATTTTGAAGTTTTATATATAAAAACTCATTGCCCATCTTTAAATGATGAAGCTGCTTCTACTGTCCTTTTAAATCAATGAAGCTCTTTTCCCAAAATAGTTCAGCCTTTTTATTTTTATTTGTGTTATTTCAATATTAATATTATTACTTTATTTTTTTATATAACTTTATTGCAATTATTATTATTTTAAATATCATATAGATAGCTAAGGAATTTATATTTTGATTGTATTTTAAAATAGAAATTTATAAAATTTAGTTTATGCTGAGGACAGATCAAGAGATACTGTGTGAAAAGCTCACAGTCTATTGAGTAAGTATGAGGAAACCCTTAGTACTGGCTTTGATCTTTCTAATTAGATCAAAATTCACTAAGGTTTCCTCATAATTACTCAATACACTGTGGTTTCACACAGATCTCTTGATCTGTGCTTCACATAACTAAATTTATAAATTCGATTTAAAGAATTTAAAATATAAATTCATTACTATCTGTATGATATTTAAAATAATAATAATTGCAATAAAATTATATAAAAAAAATAATAATATTAATATTGAAAAAAAAATAAAAAAAAAGGCTGAACTATTTTGGGAAAAGAGCTTCATAACTGATTTAAAAGGACAGTAGAAGCAGCTTCATCATTTAAAGACGGGAATGAATTTTATATGTAAATTCAAAATCTTACTATCAGTAGGAAAGGCATGTTAAAATAGAGTAATTGGAGAATAAAAAGGGTGGGAATCTCCATTGCTTTTATGGCCAGAGTGTAAGAAGAGCAAAGGATGGTTTCTAATGGAAACTCTTCTATGCTTATTAATTTCTACTTTCAATTGAGACCGTTTACATTTTTTGCTGGTACACTTAATAAATAAAATAATGAGGATTGAGAAGCATTGGGTGAGTTCCTTGTCTGAAGAAAATTTAAATTTATAAAAATGAACTGGCATTTTCGGGAATGTAGCTTCATTATAGTAATATATTTCAATAAATTGAGAAGTAAATGATCCTATATACGGAAGTTTTAAGTCTATTTTTTGTTTAGGTACAGTAAAAAAAATGAATTGAAGATATTAGTGAGATGTGGTTAATACTTTTTTCCACTCTTTAATTAAAATGGAATATTTCATAAATTCTATATATATATATATATATATATATATATATATATATATATATATTATATATATATATATAATATATATTAATATATATTATATATATATATATATATATATATATAATATAGTATATATATATTATATATATATATATATATAGCGGATGGGCGGATAGCACATTTCTAATTTGCGAGGATGCGGGATAAATTTTCATCAGTGCGGATGCGGTTTTAATTTTGACGAGGAATGCTCCGCGGATGCGGATTTGTTCCAAACCTTTTTATATAATATATATATATATATATATATATATATATATATATATATATATATATATTATATATATATATATATATATATATATATATATATTGTGTGTGTGTGTGTGTGTGTAGTTTAATGCTTGCGGTTAGAGTTGCGGGTTGATAACTTTGTATATGTTAGTAGTGTGGTTGCTGTTTTGGTTTTGCTCCTTTTTCTTGCCTGTACGTGTGGATTGTTCATCAGAATTTATTGTCTTTTGACATTCAATCTCAGTCTCTGATTCGATTTCGGAAGTTGACGTTATTGTTTTTGCTGTTTCTGTTCTTGAATTTGACTCGACGTTCACCTTTCCTCTTTTTGAAGAGTGGATAGTTTTGGAACTCGCAGCCTACCCACTTTAAATCCAACCTCATATATATATATATATATATATATATATATATATATATATATATATATATATATATATATATATATATATATATATATATATATATATATATATATATTATATATATATATATAATATATACTCGTACTTTACCTACAAACTGATGTTAAATATTTATTGAACTGCATTTAGGTATTCTGAAATAGTATATGCTTTCCAGAAGGAAAAATATACTGAAAATAAAGGACTTAAAAATATTTTGATGGAGATGTCTGAGAATGATGGAGAAAATAAAGAGAGCAAATAAAGTAAATTATTTTGAATTAATTCCCTGAGGCAAGGGAGCGTCTCTCCTTTTTGTTATGTTAAAGAAGCCGAAGAAGAGATAAGAGAAATGCCTTATTGAGTGCCGTAACAGATTGTCCGGAGAGACTCGCTCACGATATTTGGCAAGATCAAGCTCCTCCCCTTTTTCCTTTCAGCGCAACACGAAATTCATTTTCGCCTTTAACATTATTTATCTAAGAAAAAATATTTAAACTCTAGCAAGTTATTTTCCATAACATAAAATCCAATATTTTTTAAAATGAAAATATGAGAATTACATTCCCATTTTAATGCTCTTCTTGCTTTAAACTTATCTTTACGCGTGATTGAGGCAGGCGACAGTATATATAACGGAGCTAATGCTTTCTTAATCTTTCATCAATCCACTCTTCCATTCGTGCGTTCCTGAGACTGAATACATTTTCATAAATTCGTTAATTCGGTCACCTATTCTAACTACCCTTCGATCCATCATAGAATGTTTTCGTTTTCACTCTTTCTGCATTTAGTTTTCTTATCAAATCTAAAATCCTATTTCTTTCATACTGGGTTTCTGTTGATGCATAAAAATATCTATATATTTATCTATTTAACGATCTATTTATATATCAATTGATCTTCATATTTATTTTTTCATTCGACATATTTTTCAATGATTTATATATATTATATATATATATATATATATATATATATAATATATATATATATATATATATATATATTATATATATATATATATATATATATATATATATATATATATATATATATATATATATATATATATATATATATATATATATATATATATATTATATATATATATATATATATATAGAGGTGGACCGGATAGTAATTTTTCACTATCCGCGGATGCGGATGCGGTTGCGGATATTCAATTGCGGATATCCGCAGATGCGATGCGGATGCGGATAGTAATTTTTTAAGAGTTTTTGCCATAGATTCTTGGAATTTTAAATATAATATCCAGAATCTTTGTTACCAGGGTGTGGGACGGGACTCAACTCTTGAACACCCCACCAACCTCTTTCCCCAACCTCCACCCACTTGGAAAAAGGTTATATATATATATATATATATATATATATATATATATATATATATATATATATATATATATATATTATATTATAATATATATATATATTAGCCAGTAATTCAATATTACCTTCACACTTCACAGTTTCACATATTCCATTTGAAGTTAATAATTGGTAAGTTATTTTTTAGAAATAAAAGCTTTTGGGGTTCTTTCATGTGAAAGTTTGGTTCGCTTTTCGTCGTAAATGAGGCCTGCTCCACTGAAAAGACGCTCACTAGCAACACTAGTTGAAGAACATGCTAAATAAATCCTTGCCAGCTCAGCAAAAAAGGAAATTTTTGCAATTATCTCTCCACCAAACCAGTTGGTCTTTATCTGCCTCCTAACTTGGGAGTTTTAGATAATTTTGAATAATCTATATTGTATCCTTTGACACTTCTGACTGTGATTCTTCATCTGCTGGAAGCTAGAAGATCTTTCATTGATTTAGCAATGCTTAAGCTAACAGATTTTGTTTCTTTTGTATCTGAGAGCTTTTGCTTTTTCTTGAAAGGCGTTATTTTAGCATCTCATAAATCATCCTAATCGATTTTAAACATTCTGAGTAAACATCATAAGCATCAGGTTTTCAAATCCATCATTAATGTTTCAGTCATCTTAAACTCCCTTAGACTTAATAACATTTCAATGTTGAAACAATGGTATCACATCTGACAAACATGATTCAGCTGAACTTATAGTCTTTGTTAATTCTTCAAAAGGCTTAAGGATATTAATACAATTATTTAAAATGTCATTTTCGTCAGCTGTTAGAGGCTTTATTTTTGTGCTGCTTGAAGCATAAAGGCAAATGGCCCTCGTTCAAGCATATGAAACTATTCCAGCGTGTTTGAATATCTTGCATGACAGAAAGTGGACGAACATTTAATCTTGTTTGTATTTTCTTCAGCTCATTTTGGGCTACAACGGTGTGATTGAAATGCGTAGCAATTAACCACATTTGGTTATTAAATCGGATACCCATTTTTGACTCATAATGGAATTTTTAACTACTATCTGAGTTTGGTGTGCAAAGCAATCTACATTTTTCACTCTTTTATTTTTTTACTATCCGCAAATGCGGATGCGGTTGCGGATATCCGGAATTGGATATCCGCGGATGCGGATATTGGAAAAATGATGCGGATATCCGCAGTTGCGGATGCGGATGCGGATATCCGGTCCACCTCTAAATATATATATATATATTATATATATATATATATATATATATATATATATATATATATATATATATATATATATATATATTATTATATATTATTATAATAATTATATATATATATATATATATATATATATATATTATATATATATATATATATATATAATATATATATATATATCTATATATTATATCAGGGCTGGGGAACTGATGAAATTTTTTTCAGCTCCTGCTCTGGCTCCAGAGCTATTTTCAGATGTGGCTCTGG
>SEYY01011019.1:17500-35000 GCA_009176605.1 Armadillidium nasatum
CACATATTTGTTAAACCAACTAAATATGCCTCTATTTTAAAACATTTGTTTTTCTACAGTTTTCTTTCGATTCCCTTGAATAAGGACTCCCGGATGTTGGAGTCGAAAGCTCGGGTTTTTTAAATAGTAATAATGTTTTCCTTTGGTTTTAGCTTTTGTTACTCTCGTTTTAATTCTTTTACTTTTTAGTATTTTATTCATAATCACTTTATGATCTAAATTTTGAAAAAAAGATTCGTGTCTAAATCAGGGTTAATTACTTCGTAAATATTTATATAGTGGTGTGTATTAATAACTTTATATCTAATATATATATATATATATATATATATATATATATATATATATATATATATATATATATATATATATATATATATATATATATATATATATATATATATATATATATATATATATATTATATATATATAAAGTGACATGATACGTTTTATAATAGAAGAAGGTGTTTATTAACTATTTTGAAGATAGTCAATTTTAAATTTAAATTTCAATATGGCGATGAAGAAGCTTAAGTGTTCGTTTGGATCCGATTTCACGGTCGTCTTCGTCATTATTTTTGTTGTGGTTTTAATTGAAGCGCTGCGACGCGTTTATGAGCTCAAGAAAAGTCCCTCATTCTTGGCCTTGAGCTGCGCAACTTGACACAACATCAACATAATGATTTGCATAAGCCTTAAGGACTCCACTCCTCTCTCTCTCTCTCACTCTCTCTCCCTCTTACTCTCACTCTTTCTCTGCAAACTTTATTAAATATTAATCATTCAAAATAGAATTCATTTGAGACCTTTTAAATATTTAGCTGAGGGGCTCTCAACAGCATCAACTCTACTTTTCAATATATATAATATATATATATATATATATATATATATATATATATATATATATATATATATATATATATATATATATATATATATATATATATATATATATATATATATATATATATATATATAATATATATATATATATATATATATATATATATATATATATATATATATATATATATATATATATATATATATATATATATATATATATATATATATATATATATATATATATATATATATATATATATATATATATATATATATATATATATATATATATATATATATATATATATATATATATATAGGAATAACCACTTAAAAAGTTAACATTTCAAATAGCAAAATATAAACTTGAATGGTTTTTTTGCTTTGTGGCTTGAAAAGACGCGAGTAGTAGTAGGCGAATCTTGTCGCTCAAATGTTGCATTGTAATATCTTCTTTCGAGAGGAAGATAATAGCAATTAGTATAAGTGTAAAATGCAATGTTGGAAAAAAATTAAACATAATATATATATATATATATATATATATATATATATATATATATATATATATATATATATATATATATATATATTATATATATATATATATATATATATATATATATATATATATATATATATATATATATATATATATATATATATATATACTCAACTTTTCCCACAAACGTGGGGTGTTGACTACCACAAGTAACAACTTAACAGCATTCATCCCCTCACCAATCTTTTCCATTCATTCCTGTCCTCCGTCAACCGCAAGCCCTCCTCTCATCCCAGCCCCTTATCCCTCAATAACTCCTTGACCCCACTTACCCAACCTCCACTAGGTCTCTCCCTACCTCTTACACCTTCAACTTTCGATTTAAACACCTTTTAACTAATCTCCCATCATTCATCCTACAAGCATGCACAAACCACCTCAGCATGTTCTGTTCAGCTCTCTCAACCATACCCCTTCCCCAAGCACATTGCTCCTTTATTCTCACATTCCTGACTCTATCCCTTCTACTTACACCACATACCGCTCTCAGACCTTTCATTTCGAAAACCTCAACCTTTTTTCTTTTTCTCGCATTCAACCGTGACACCTCGCTCCCATACATAACAACCGGAACACAGCATCCCTCAAACATTTTCTCTTTCACTTCTCTTGTCAACCTTCCTCTCTTCCAAATATCCCCCAAGCCTTCCAACACCTTCTCCCCTTCTCTTATTCTATACCCTGCTTCATCTCCCTCACAAAGATCTCCCCCCTCAAAATTCACACCCAGATATTTAAAAGAATTAACCCATTCCAATCTCTCCCTCCCCACCTTAATTAGTAATTCATCTACCCCACCTACAACCCTATCTACACTCTCCACATTTTTCATCCATAACACTTTACTCTTTCCTGCGTTCACTCGTAAGCCTAACTCATCACAACATTTTACAAACTCATCCACCAAAACTTTTAAACCCCCTTGTGACTCAGACAAAAGTACAACGTCATCCGCATGCAATAATACATTCACATTCCATATATCCTGTTGATCCCTCCTTCTCCCCCCTTTACCCTCTCTTTTCATCAACCTTCTCTTATCTATAAATAAATTAAATAAACCCGGAGACATAACACAACCCTGTCTCAATCCATTATTCACCTCAAAAAAAGCAGTTTCCATTCTATTTATTCTCACACACGCTCTACTATTCCTGTAAAGTGATCTAATGCCCTCAATTACTTCCTCAATTTCATACTCCCTCAAAACCTCCCACAGTTTATTCCTATCCACCCTATCATAAGCTTTCTCTAAGTCCTTAAAACACATATACACATCCTTCCCTTTTTCTCTCTTTTTTTTCTTCAATCTTTCTTAAAGTAAAAACCTGGTCCATACACCCTCTTCCTTCTCTAAAACCGCCTTGTTCTTCACTTATCATTTCATTAATCCCTGTCTTATTCAATAATATTCTACCATACACTTTACCCACTATACTAAGCAAACTAATACCCCTATAGCTCCCACACTCAAATTTATTCCCCTTTCCTTTAAATAAAGGGACTATACAGGCATCTTGCCAATCTTAAGGCACCTTCCCCATTACCCAACATAAATTAAATAACGTCACTAACCAATTTACTACATTAACCCCCCCCCTTCCACTAACATCTCTCCAACTTATCCCATCCAAACCTGTCGCTTTACCCCTCTTCACTTTCCTCAGAGCTTTACCTATTTCTTCTATCGAAATCCCACCATCAACCTCCTGTATCAATCTACAGCTTTCTCTCTCCAACACCTCAACTTTCCTCTTTATCTCATTCACATTCAAGAGCTTACCAAAATACTCAACCCATCTAGCTCTAACCTCACTTTCCATCTGTCTTATTTCTCCATCTAACCCTTTTACTCCATCTCTCAATACCTTCCTCTTATTCCTAACCTTATTCACCTCCTTCCAAAACATCTTACTCCTTTCTCTAAAATTCTCAACTATCTTATCACCCCATTTTCATCTGCTCTTTCTTTCGCCCTCCTTACCTCCCCTTTGGCTATCCTCTTCTTTACCTTATATGATTCCCAATCCTCTAAACTTTTTGTACTCAAATATTTTTCAAACTCCTACTTATTTTCCTTTATTACTATATTCACCTCCTCGCACCACCATTCACTTTCCGTTCTTTTACACTTATATATATATATATATATATATAATATATATATATATATATATATATATATATATATATATATATATATATATATATATATATATATATATATATATATATATATATATATATATATATATATATATATATATATATATATATATATATATATATATATATATATATATATATATATATATATATATATATATATATATATATATATATATATATATATATATATATATATATATATATATATATATATATATATATATATATATATATATCTTGGTCTAAACATAAACAATAAACTTTCTTGGAAACATCACATGACAATGGCTGCTTAGAGGAAGGCTACAAAGAAGTTGGGAATACTGTTCAGATTGCGGGTATTTTTTTCATCCGAACAGTTGCTCCAATTATAGAAAGGTCTTACTCGCCCTTATATAGAGTATTGTTCTCACATTTGGTGGTGGCTCCGGTTCCACCTCTCTTTTGGATATGGTTGAGTCTAAAGCTAAGAGATTAATAAACTGTCCGCTCCTTTCAAACTTACTTGACCTTCTGTTTCTGCGACGTGACTTTTGTGCACTTATCTCTTTTCTATAGGTACTATAATGGCAGCTGCTCGATTGATCTGAACTCTCGCATTCCACCACCATTGCTCGCCCTCGTAGCACTAGAGGAGCTATGCTTCGCATGAATTTTGTGTTCATATGGTAAACCCCAGGCTTGTCCGTTGTGGGGCCTAACTCTTTCCAGCAATTCCTGTTCTGCGGAACTCTCTGCCTCCTGTATTTAATCTTCCTCTCTTTAAGGCCTCCGTCTGCGCCCATGTAAGAGATTTGCGTTAGTCGGGATTGGGTGGCTTTCTCTTTTGTTTTTTGTTTTTCTTACCCCTCCTTGAAAAGGATTTGGCCCGTGAACGGTGACATCTGTAATATATATATATATATATATATATATATATATATATATATATATATATATATATATATATATATATATATATATATATAGTATATAGTGATGACATCCGCATTCATCCTCATTAAAATTAAAATCGGCATCCGCATCTGACGAAAATTCTATATCCGCAACCGCATTCGTAAATGAGAAAATATGACATGCGATCCATCGCTAATTATATATATATATATATATATATATATATATATATATATATATATATATATATATATATATATATATATATATATATATATATATATATATATATATATATATATATATATATATATATATATATATATATATATATATAACGGGAGAGGGGAGTAGCACTCCCGAGGCGTTGAGATTACCCCCCATTGGGTATACGGGATGTTAAGGGTACTTCCCATCTCATCCTGGTGCCCAATGGTACGCTCTTTTTTGTGCTCATGTACACTTCCTTCCACACGGAATAAGCTCTCCTTTTACACACAATAAACACTATTTCATTCACACATCCCTTTAAAAAAAATAAATAAATAAATAATTTTGGCGTCGACTTTGGTAGCCTCGGAGAATCCAAGAGGGGCGGATTCCAAAGATAACCCCTCATCGACCCCTTCCCCCATCACCACTTGGGAGTTGGTGGCCTCCGGTGATGGGGCTAAGAATTTGCAGCCGGCTGTTCCGGATGCACGGTCTATTTTTTTTCTTTTAATTTCTGCAACATTCGCGGTCTTCATTCCAATTTCCACTTTGTTGAACATCACCTCTCTTCTTCTAGACCTCACTTCTTATTGTTGACCGAAACTCAGATGTTTAAGCGTTCTGATAGCAAACCCTATTCTGTTTCCTCCTACTGTCTCTATCCTCAATTTTCCAGCCAAAGGCGGTTGTTGTGCATACGTGCGCAACGATTTCGTTTGTTCTCGTGTCTCTAATTTGGAGTCTTCCGAATTGTCTACCTTGTGGCATAGGCTCTCTTACCATTCTACGACAAAATTCATTTGTTCTGTGTATTTATCTCTTAATTCTACTGACTATCTAAACTCCAAAATAGAGCACATTCTCTCTTCTTCTCCTTTCTCGGAAATCATCATATTAGGTGATTAAAATGTTCACCGCCGCCAGTGGCTTTCTTCTAGTTCTCATGATACAGCTGGTGAACGTGCCTTCCATTTCGCTATCCAAAATGACCTTGAGCAGTTAGTGCAGCTCCCTACTCGTATCCCTGATCGTCTTGGAGATGAACCCAACATTCTAGACCTTTTTCTAACTTCTAATCCTTCCCCTTATACTATTAAGCTCTTTCCTCCTCTGGGTTCATCCGATCATCTTCTCATCTCTGCTTTCTTCTCTATCTCTTCAAGTTCTCCCCAGGAAAGACCCCTTCTTTTGAAAGGAAACGTTTGTGGCACTTCGGTGCCGCAAGCTGGTCGGACTTGTGGTCGTACTTCTTCGATTTCCTGTGGAATGATTATTGCTTCCATGGGAAGGGTCCACCGGAGTGTACAGAACGCATTACCGAGGTGATTCTCTCTGGCATGGAGGCGTATATTCCATTTCCTTTCAACTCTACTAAACGTAACAAACCTTGGTTTAACTCTTGTTCTAACGCTATCCTCCGCAGAGATGTTGCCTTCAGGGATTACTATCGTCTTCAAACCTCAGAAACTCTCGCTACTTATATTTCATTCCGGAATCGTGCAAAATCTATCCTTCGTAACACTAAAAACTCATTTCTCGGTAGAAAATGCAATAATCTTTCTGGTTCCTCTTTTTCACGTTCTTTCTGCCATTTTGCAAAAAATGTCAACTCTAACTTTGCTTTTTCCTCTTTCCCTCCTTTAATATCTTCCGACGGCACAACTGCTGTTTTACCTTCTTCTAAAGCTGAACTCTTGGCACAAACTTTTGCTTCTAATTCAACCTTAGACGATTCCGGAGCTATTCCTCCTCCTTCAACCCTCTCTAACTCAATTATGCCTAAAATTAGAATTTCTTCTAAAGACGTTATTTCTGCTCTCTCTTAGCTTAATACGAAGAAGGCGTATGGTCCCGATGGTATTCCTCCTGTGGTTCTCAAAACTTGTGCTTCTGATCTTGCACCCTGCCTCAGTAAACGATTTCGCCTACGACTTTCTATTTCAATCTTCCTTTCTTGCTGGAAACGTGCCCTCATTCAACCTTTGCCGAAGAAGGGGTACCCCTCTCAACTCTCCAACTACCATCCTATTTCTTTGACCTCCGGTCTCTCTAAAGTCTTCGAATCTATCCATAACAGGAAGATTTGGAAATATCTCAAATCTTCTAATCTTATCTCCGATCGCCAGTATTGATTTTGTATGAAACGCTCTACTGGTGATCTTCTTTCCCTTCTCTCTGACTATTGATCCTTCTCTCTTCGTCATTTCGGTGAATCTTTTGCTGTCGCGCTGGACATATCGAAAGCCTTCGATAGAGTCTGGCACAAAGCTTTGATTTCTAAACTTCCTTCTTTCAGTATCTATCCTTCTCTCTGTGGTCTTCATTCTAATTTGCTTTTCGGTCATTCTATAGCAGCTGTTGTAGACAGCCACCTTTCTTCCTTTAAATCTATTAATAGTGGTGTTCTTCAGAGTACTGTCCTATTCCCTACACTTTTTCTGCTTTTCATTAATGACCCTCTCTCTATTACCTCATCTCCTATTCATCCTATGCTGATGACTCCACACTTCAATATTTCTTCCAGTTTAAAAAACGCCCCACCCAACAGCAGTTGATAGAGTCGAGAAGGGTAGCCTTGGAGCAACTAATGTCTGATCTTTCACTTATTCCAAATTGGGGCAGAGAAAACATGGTTGTTTTCAATGCCTCAAAAACTCAGTTCCTCCATCTCTCCACTCTACACAATCTTCCACACAACTATGATATCTTCTTCGAAAACACAAAACTTAAACCTTCATCTGTTCTTAATATTCTTGGAGTATCCTTTTCTCGTGATCTTTCTTGGAAAGATTACATTACTTCTCTTTCTAAAGAAGCTTCTAAGAAGTTGGGTGTTCTGAGGCGCCTTCAGAATTATTTCACGCCACCCCAGTTGCTTGCTCTGTATAGGGGTGTTGTTCGCTCTTGCATGGAGTATGCGTCGCACATCTGGAGTGGTTCCACTCATACAGCTCTCCTTGAGAAGGTGGAGTCTAGGACTTTTCGTCTCATCAACTCTCCTGCTCTTACTAACTCTCAATCTCTTTCTGCCCGTCGAATTGTCACTCTTTATCTCTACTACAGCGGACACTGCTCTTCTGAACTCTCTCGTCGCATACCTCCTCCACTGAGAAAAGCTCGTACGACACGCCTTTCTACACAGTCTCATCCTTTCTATGTCCAACTATCATACCCCAGACTTAACCGCTATGCTCAATCTTACATACACTCTACTGGTAAAGTCTGGAACACACTCCTTTTATCTGTTTTCCCCAACTTCCTTTGACTTGCATACTTTCAAACACCGTGTATCTGGACACGTTGACCTCCTTCGATCTGGATAAGATTTTTCCAACTCCGGGTAAATTTGGTAGGTCTCTGGCCTTTGCCCACCGGAGAAGATATAATATATATATATATATATATATATATATATATATATATATATATATATATATATATATATATATATATATATATATATATATATATATATATATATATATATATATATATATATTAATATATGAGATCAATAAATAATTTTTATATAATATACCAAACTGCCGATTAACAATATGTGTATTATTTGGTAGTGGCAATCATACGATAACAAATAATTTTCTTTTCAAAACTATCAAACTTTTATTCACATAAACGTATTTAAAAGATTATTTACGAGTTATAAATATAAATCTTTTACTATATTTAATTTTAAATATTCTCGAATGTAAAGAAATACCAGATATATATATATATATATATATATATATATATATATATATATATATATATATATATATATATATATATATATATATATATATATATATATATATATATATATATATATATATATATATATATATATATATTATATATTGCAGTTCAGAGTGGGTCAGCACAGCAAGTCATTGTGCGTGAAAAGTTGCTGTTCTTGATTTTATTGTTTTTAAATAGATACATCAACGTCTCCAGATTGTCGTGACCAACTTGAGAGATTTTCTAAGTGTAAAAGAAAACATCAAGAAATAAATGAAATTTTTCAATATATTTTTAAACAAAGCAACAAAGATTAGATCCAAAAGCTTCGTCTGACTCATGATGAAACAAGTCCGCAGAAAATTCGTCTTTTCACACACTAGAACAAAAAATGCTTTTTTTTTTTTTTTTTAACACAGAGAAGAAAAGGAAAAATTAAATAGAAAATGCAGAATAACTTTTTAAAAAATTGAAAATAAAGATAAATGAAAATACGAGGAATCGGTAAAGGAAAAAAAAATAAATAAATAAAAGCCAAACATTTTGTTTGCGCAAATTAATTTTCTTTCCAGAAAATTTTTATACTTTTCAAAAAATGTTTCCGAAGATTTTACAATATTAATAGATCAACAGAATAATATAATTAATGAAACTAATTAGGTGTAATATATATATATATATATATATATATATATATATATATATATATATATATATATATATATATATATATATATATATATATATATATATATATATATATATATATATATATATATATATATATATATATATATATATATATATATATATATATATATATATATATATATATATATATATATATATATATATATATATATATATATATATATATATATATATATATATATATATATATATATATATATATATATATATATATATATATAGTAAATATTCGTTAGAACTTAAACTGGCCTGTTTTATAATAAATAAAAATATAAATGTTGCACATTTAATAAACTGTTTATTTTCTGTATATTTGTATATACTTTTTTTTTTTTTTTTTTTTTTTTTTTTTTAATTATTTCACTATAGTCGAGGTAGTCAGTCATAAATGCACCACTTGTAACTGAATTTATTTCTCGGCCGAATTCTGTATGTATAATTGATTAAAAAGTTAGTTATTACATTGAAAATGAACTTCACAATTTTCTCCTACTTTATAATGTTTAATTTTGTTATTCAAGTGTTAAAATTTTATTATTTAATTTAATTTGTTAATTTAAATAGATTGTTATTTATAATGGTTCTAAAATTTAATTATCGTTGTAAATAATGTAAAGTTCTCCATTTCATTTTATTTGTTATTTAATTTTAATAAAGAAAGTATTACATATTAATATTTATGTTTATTATTCCTAACAAAGGCCTGCCTCACACGAAAAGATATGGCATCAGATTCATTCATTCATGCTGTATCACAATCTCTTCATTTTCAATTACAGCTAATTGATATATATATATATATATATATATATATATATATATATATATATATATATATATATATATATATATATATATATATATATATATATATATATATATATATATATATATATATATATTGGTTCTTTTTAATTATACCTACCCTAGCCGATTGTAACGAAATTTACATTTTTTGAAGAACATGACCCAAAAGAAACGAAAATAATATTTAAAAACCCGAGAAACCAAAGGGAAGTAAGTTATCGTGTTTTAAATATCGAAGATAACGAAAATCCTGAAATGTATCTCATTTTGAGACTGTATTTTATAAATTTCAGTAATGAATAAACTCTTAAAGTCGTGTAGCATCCAAACGTTCGATGTGTGGTGTGTAAGGATTTGTTTGCTTTCGTTAGGTTAGGTTAAGATAGGTTAGGCTAAGTTAGGTTCGGTTAGGTTAGACTAGGTTACGTAAAATTTTGTTCGATTTCGTTAGGTTAGGTTTGATTCGGTTAGGAATATGCTAGACTCCTATCTTTGCGAGTTTATCTGGAGAAAAAAAACTATAAAAAAAAAGATTTCTTAGTGTAAATTTTGCAAGATGTTCCAAATTTTGAAAACATTAAATTCAAATTTGTTTCTTAAAAAAAAAAAAAAAAAAAAAAAAAAAAAAAAAAAAAAAAAAAGCTTCTTATTAAATAATATACAAAAAAATACGTTATTTATTCTTTTGTTTCAATTAATTCAATTTGTGCTCTTCAAAATTTAATTCTTTAAGGTAAGGATTTAATATATATATATATATATATATATATATATATATATATATATATATATATATATATATATATATATATATATATATATATTATATATATATATATATATATATATATATATATATATATATATATATATATATATATATATATATATATATATATATATATATATATATATATATATATATATATATATATATATATATATATATATATATATATATATATATATATATATATTATATATATATTTATATATTCCTCACTGGAAGGGCCACACTGCTTTTAGGAAATCCGCAACGGCCGCCGGCCGTACCCAAAGGTCTCTCAGAGAGGAGATGTGATGGAGGGTTCTGTGTTGTGTAAGGGTGGGGCATCTCAGAAGGAGATGTTCTGTTGTGTCTAGTTCTTGCATACATCTTTGACATATTGGGGATAGTGTGTTTTGTATATTGAATCTATGCTTGTAGGTTAGGGTGGTGGCCTGACCTTAATCTGGATAGGGTAATTTGGGTTTTGCGTGGTAATGTGTTTTGTGTATTTGCTATGTCGGGGGTTGTTCGTTGAGAAGATGATTTGGTTGGCGGGTGTTGAGATAATTTAGTGTTATGATGGTGTGTATGTGTTTGATTAGTGGTGTGTTGTTTGAAGTAGGTGGAATGGTTCTGAATATGTTACTGTAGTATAGGGCAGGGGGTGATGGAGGTAATTTTAGACGGTGTCTTGCGTGGTCTTGTAGAGTATAGTGACAAGGGTGTGATATGTCTAGGGTGTTTGTGTAGAATTGGGTTCCTATCATGTCTAGGTGAACACGGATAGGGAGTATTTTTGTTTCTTCATGTAAATGCTGAATTGGAGGGGTTCTAGTGCAACCTGTGATTATTCGAAGAGCGGCATTTTATGTTTTTTGTAATTTCTCTGTGTTTGAGGGTGAGGTGGCAGGGTACTAGGCTGGAGATGCGTAATTAAGTGTTGGTCTGATGAACTGTTTGTATGCTATGATGAAAGTGGTTAGTTCGTTACTGAGATTGTTATGTGACAGTGTTCGAATAATGTTTTAATTTCCTGTTTGCAGCGTTGGTTATGTTTTGAATGTGTTTTGAGAAGGTGAAGTGTGTGTCATATGTGAAGCTTAGGATCTTTTGAAATTTATTTAAAGGAATGAGGGTATTATTTAGTTTTACGTGGGGATGGAGGGAAGATTGGGGTCTATCGGTAGTAATGAGAGTAATTGAGGATTTTTCGGGGGAAGCTGTCATTCTGTTTAATTTTAGCCATGTTTCCAGTTGTTGGATGTATGATTGAGTGAGTGTGGTGGCTGTGGGTATGGAAGGGTTTTGTATCGTGATGGATATGTCGTCGGCATATGTTATTAGTTTTATATCTGGTGTTTGTGGGGTGGGTAGGTCTGCTGAGTACAGGTTAAATAAAAGAGGGGATAAAATGGCTCCCTGGTGGACACCATTTCTTAGTTTTACTGTTTTTGAAAGATGGTTTTTGTTGGAGGCTTGACTTGTACGATCAGAGAGGAAGTTGGAAATCCATTTTTATAATTGTTGGGTATAGGTCAATGTAGGATTTTTTGTATGAGGTTATGCTTAGAGACTGTATCAAATGCTTTGTTGATGTCGATGGCAATGAGTATGTTCCTGTGGGATGGTTTTTTGTTGAGGCCATTTATTATGTTTTGAGAGATAGTGGTGAGGGCCGTGGTGGTTGAGTAGGATTTCCTGAATCTGTGTTGAAATTGTAGGGTTTGCATGAGTGGTTGGATTTTTGAATGAATGAGTTTTTCCAAGAGTTTGCACAGTGTGGATATATATATATATATATATATATATATATATATATATATATATATATATATATATATATATATATATATATATATATATATATATATATATATATATATATATATATATATATATATATATATATATATTATGTGAGTTTCACACTAAAGACATTTGTTGGTTTTTAGCATGTATCTTTTCATTGCTTAATAAGTATTTTCATTGCATTTTCAGGACATAGTTTTCTTTAAAATCGCAGCGGTTTCCAACAAAATTTTTATTAAATATTGCATCGAAATAACGCTTACCATTTAAATTTTACGACCACTCACAGGTCAGGGGGTACGGGAATCACATCTCCCATATAAAATGGTTAAATTAAAATGCATCTACTATATTTCTGATCTATCTATCAAACCAGTCGTACCTTATTAGTAATGTTATTGTTTCTTCTTTTTCGTAGTTTTTTGCTTTCTTTAATTTTGTGGGTGACTTCTTTAGTCTTAGGGACAGCTTCCAACGGACAAACATTTGTGATGTAAAACTCACAACTGCCTATATATATATATATATATATATATATATATATATATATATATATATATATATATATATATATATATATATATATATATATATATATATATATATATATATATATATATATATATATATATATATGATCTTATAAAAGAATCTACCCCGGCCGATTGGAACGAAATTATTTGAAGAACATTACCCTCCCCCCCCCCCAAAAAAAAACGAATAAAAAATCTCATATATGGTTTATGTGTTTTCCCTTCATTTATTTTCCTAACAAACTAGTTCGACTTAACCTAACCTTGACCTGAAGAGTAAATGTAGGCCTAACGGCCAGGAAAAAACAAAAAACAATATATATATATATATATATATATATATATAATATATATATATATATATATATATATATATATATATATATATATATATATATATATATATATATATATATATATATATATATATATATATAAAATAAGTTTATTGCAGCAAAAAATTTGCAATGTATAATAAAAATTGGCTATAAAAAACATTGCCATGTGTTGCAAAATAAAATTATACGCCAAAAAAAAAAGCACCAACGAAAAATTGGCTATAAAAAAATCGCCTAGTGTAGATATAATTAACAAGACCATATATATATATATATATATATATATATATATATATATATATATATATATATATATATATATATATATATATATATATATATATATATATATATATATATATATATATATATATATATATAATATATATATATATATATATATATAAGGGACGAACACATTTTTATGAAAGTACAAATATTGAATTTTAAATTATGAAGAGGAGAAGAAAATAAATTTTTCTTTTACTTCTTTTCAATGATGAAAAATAAATATATTTTAGGAAGATTTGTTAAGAAGCAAAAAACATTTTTTTTGGCAGTTATTTTCATAATTGAAAGTTGCAAACATGGACAGTAAATGATTTCTGGTTCTCTCGAATAAAAGAAATTTCTGACCCTATATATATATATATATATATATATATATATATATATATATATATATATATATATATAATATATATATATATATATATATATATATATATATATATATTATAATAATATATAATGATAGGACCTCTATTCTTGAGGCAGAATTTAATAACAGCTAAAAGAAGTAAAATAAATCTAAACATAATGTTGCCGACCAGTATCGAGCGTTTTAAAACTTCTACCCATTAGGAACGCTATTAGTGCAATCAATAATATATGAAATTAAATAATATAGAAAATCGATAAAAAAATATCGTATAAAAGTTTTATCAATAAATTAATAAATGAAAATTATTATATAGAAATAAATAGTAAAAAGTACGATGAATGGACAAAATTCTACTTCAATATCGAAATATTTTCCGAATGCAAATTTTCATTCATATTTGAGGCGTTGTGCCAAATATATATAAGGATTCTAAAGAATGGAGGTCATGTTAATGCTCAAAGCCCAAAATAATAAAATGTTAATCCTGTATAGGATGATTCTTTTGAAGAGAATGAGAGTTAATGGCTGAATATGGGGAATGGTGCAAATGTTCTAAAGTTCTATAAGTTCTATGCTTAGCACTGCGAACAGAATAAACTTCGTGTAGTCTTTCCTTTGTAGGTGGCATCTCAGTCACCACATTTGTATTTGTATATCACTGATGAGCATAAATGTAGGGGAAATTTTTCTTTAACTTTGAAGAACCTTCCAATTTTATTTTCATTCTGGAACACTAATTTGAATTTGAACTTGGAGTAATTCTATTTCATTTGAATTTAATTCTGTCTTCAAATTCTCAACTCATTCTCTCAAATTTTTAATTTTCGACCGATTATCTTGAAATTTGCAGAGTCTGCATTTCAACGAGCCGAAAAAAACTCGATTTCTGACGTTTATCTGTATCTATAAAGGTTTAATTTTTTTTTTTTTTTTTTTTAAATTTTCCTCTTTTTAAAATGAATGGGGGGCCAAACCACTGTTGGAATGACCTTAAAATTGATTGTATATTCGCAAATCTATTAGCTACAAAAACTTTTAACAGACTTTTTATATTTGCTTTTTAGAAGAAAAAAAAAAGTTGCATGCTCTTTTCTGACCAACTGTCGAAAATATTTTTTTAAATTTTTGAAAATTTTCCCTTCCGGACAAAAAACTGCACCTACAACTTTTTTAATTTTCTTAAAATGTATAGAGGAGGTATAAAGCTACAAATTTCTCTCAAATACTTTATTCCATGCTACTTGTTCTTTTTGAGATATAGCCTCTCAATGATTTAAATTTGGCCAATATTCAAAGAAATTTCAAAATTTGAGAGGCTATACCTTGAAGAGAACAAATAGATTGAATGATGTATCGAGAGAAAGTTGTAGCTCTATATCACCTTTAAACACCTACAAAAAAAAAAAAAAAAAAAAAAAAAAAAAAAAAAAAAACTTTTTTTTTTTTTTTTTTTTTTTTTTTTTTCTTTTTTTTTTTTTTTTTTTTTTTTTTTAAGTTCAAGTGCATATAACTTTTTTCCTAAAGCAGATATCAAAAATCGCCAATGTAGCGTTTCTTGCAACTGGGCTGAGAATATACAGTTAAATGTTAGGTCATTTCGACCAGTGGCTTGGCCCTTCTATTTGCATTTTTGTTGGGTAAAATTTGCCCCAAAACTTACAAACCGTTAGAGATACAAAAAAAACATCAGAAATCGACTTTTTTTCAGTTCGTTGAAATGCATATGCCCTGCAGATTTTCAAAAAATATATCAAATATTAAAGAACTTTTTTTGAAATTGGACCCTCCCCATAAATGGCAATTCCATGTACAGGATAACTTTTGGTACTGATAATACCGAAGATTCCTAATGACATTTTATTAAATTCTAAGTGCATTATCAATTACGAATATATATATATATATATATATATATATATATATATATATATATATATATATATATATATATATATATATATATATATATATATATATATATATATATATATATATAATATATATATATATATAATATATATATATATATATATATATATATATATATATATAATATATATATATATATATATATATATATATATATATATATATATATATATAATATATATATATATATATATATATATATATATATATATATATATATATATATATATATATATATATATATATATATATATATATATATATATATATATATATATATATATATATATATATATATATATATATATATTATATATATATATATATATATATATATATATATATATATATATATATATATATATATATATATATATATATATATAATATATATATATATATATATATATATATATATATATATATATATATATATATATATATATATATATATATATATATATATATATATATATATATATATATATATATATATATATATATATATATATATATATATATATATATATATATATATATATATTATATATATATATATATATATATATATATATATATATATATATATATATATATATATATATATATATATATATACTGAAGAGAGCTTTAGTGAAGGTTGTGAGAAGTGTGTGTGGAGTGAAGAAACTGGGAATGGTAGACAAAAAGGAAGTGAGTGGTGAAATGAAGAGTTAGAGAATATGATGAAAAGTAAAAAGGGTGACTTTAACAGGTATTTGGGTAAGAAAGAGGTTATAAATTGAGAGGAGTATATGGAGAGGTGTATGAAGGTTAAGAGGGAAGCTAAGAGGGCAAAAAGAAGAGTGGAAGAGGAGTGGAGCAGAAAGGTAGCAGAAAATTTTAAGGAGATAAATAAAATGTTTTGGATGGAAGTAAATAGGGTCAGGAGATGGGGGGAAGTGGGAGTGTTATGGCATATGAGGAAGATAGAGAGTTCTTGCACTGTGAGAGGGAAGTGGGAGAGAGATGGAGGAGGTACTTTAGTGAATTGTTGAACGGGTGGAGAAAGATTGAAGAGGTGATTGACTAGTTGGTTAAAATGTTTAACGTGTATTGGGGAAAAGGGAGTGTGCCTCAGGAGTGGCAGGACGCTTGCATTTTGTCTATGTATAAAGGAAAAGGAGAAAAGATGGTTGTGGAAATTATAGGGGAATAAGTCTGTTAAATGGGGTAGGGAAGATTAGTCGGAGGGTGTTAGTGACAAGAATGAAAGAATTGACAAGAGAGGGGTTGGGTGAGGAAAAAGGTGGTTTTAGAGAGGGTAGGGGGTGTGTGAACCAGATGTTCACTTTGAGAATGATTGGTAAGAAATTGGGTGAAAGAGATAAAATGGGATATGTATGTTTTCTGGGTTAGGAAAAAGAATATGATAGGGTATGTATGAGGAAGTTGTTTGAGATTCTAAAGGAAAGGGGTATGTGGGGGAGATTATTGAAAAGGTTAAGGTTTTGTATGAGAAATGTAG
>SEYY01011021.1:0-7500 GCA_009176605.1 Armadillidium nasatum
GGTCTAGCCCATCCTATCACTCCGTGGGTTATGCCCAATGGGGGTACTTACATCGCTTCGGACGGCGCTACGTCCTCCCCCTATAACTATAATTTAGTTTTCCTAGGAAAACTTCTTTAGGACTGAGTTTGCCAAGTTGGTTGGCAGAGCCTGGAAGTGTCTTACTCAAGAAATATGTTAGGTGTAAAGATGATCCTTTGGTTGAAGAGGTCCAACTATTGGAAGCAAATCCTCAGTTCGCGCATGTTCGTTTTCCCAATGGAAGAGAGGACACTGTTTCAATACGGGACTTGGCTCCTGCTCCTGCTCCTGCTCCTGAAACTGCATCACTACGCAGTTCCTCTGATAAATCGGCTATATCTTCTAATGAGAATTTTCTTCCTGTTGAGACTCATCACAATGAAAACTGAGGAGATTGGAGAAAGTAATGATGAACCTACCCAGGATACTTCAGAATCAGCCCCAAACCTCTGTCAGGAGGTTCGTCGTTCAGCTAGAACCAGACGCCCAGTAAATCGATTAAATCTTTAATAATCCCTACTTTTCTAATTATTAGAGGGGTTGAATGATATATATTGTGTAATACCGGTCTATAATAAACCAACTAATTTTAAAACCGAGTTTTAGTTATTATGCATAATTGTAGAGCTTTAATTGTGAAACAAGTCTCTTCTAAATAATACACTTAAGGTATGTAAATATTGTAAACTCCTGATGTTATTGATATTGTTATATTTAGTTGATATATTATTATATTATTATTTTTGATATTGATATTGCTATATATTATTATTATATTGGTTAGTATATTATTATTGTTATTATTGCTTAATGTTATTTTATAGGTCTCATTAAGATTTGAATAAAGCCTACGTTGAGGTCGTTCTTTTACTTCAATATATATATATATATATATATATATATATATATATATATATATATATATATATATATATATATATATATATATATATATATATATATATATATATATATATATTCATAATACACTGACATAATGTTCAAATGAAGCAAAAAGATTTGAGTTCTTGATATCATTTCTAAATTTTTCAGAAACTGAAGGCCCCATTTATCCAGCCGACACCTCTGGAGGAGAAGTTGCGGCAAACCTTGGATAGCTGGGATGCAGTAGATGTTCACCACAATACCCCTCTCACTAGGAACCTTTTTCCATGTGAATACCAAGAGGTCTGGGTGGACTTGTTTATGAAGTATAATACCCTATTACCCAGCTCAGCGGCCGTGGAGAGGTTGTTTAGTCAAGGCTCTGACATTCTAAGACCAAAGAGGGCAGCCATTGCATCCAGCAATTTTGAAAAATTTATTTTCATGAAAGGGAATATGACCCTTTTCAGAATGCAAGAGGAGAGCTACGAGGAGGAAGAGATCATAGATGGCTGAATAAATAATAATAAATTCTTTCTCATTTTTTGTTATATATTTGCATTTATCAAATAAAATTTAAAAATTTAAAAAAAATTCATCTTTACATTCTAGCGCTTTTTTTTTTTTTTTTTTTTTTTTTTGCTCCAAAATTTGCGCTTTAAAAATTTTTTTTTTATTTGCGGACATGTGGGCTTTTGCATTTGCGGACTAAATTTTTGAAAAAATGTGCGCTTTTACATTTGCGGACAAAGTTTTTAAAATTTGCGCTTTTGAGTTTGCGCTCTAAATTTTAAAATTTGTGCGCCCACCTCTGATATATATATATATATATATATATATATATATATATATATATATATATATATATATATATATATATATATATATATATATATATATATATATATATATATATATATATATATATATATATATATATATAATATATATATATATATATATGTGAATGTACAGGGATCCTCACAGCTCACTGGAATGCAGCTATAACGTGTCAGGAAACTAACAACAGGGAGAATCCCTAAACAAAACAAAAAATGAACAGTATGGAAATATTGAATGTTATATAAAATGGTCAAGTTCAACAGGAAAGTAAAAACTCAATCACTACGAAAGTGAGCATTACTGATAGGATAAGTGCCAGGTGAGGCTGGAGAGGTATATATATGAGTACATCAGGGAAGTACTTGCAGTGAAGGGCAGAGACAGTCTCACAGCCAACCAAAAGAGGGCAACAGGCATAGCAAACGAGCAAGAAGAGGGAGCTTCTCGCTCATGAGTGATGTTGGTATGATCCAAACGTAATTGAGCAAGGACTACCTCCAGGAGGTGATTATGTCGACATGAAGATCACCGTCCAATGACTGTGTTGACAGCTCGGAGGTTTGAGCTACAAGTATCCTCAGCAAAGCAAGTTTACAAGCCAGAAAGGAAACCCTGACGTATGGAAACAAATATCCGTAGCTGGGAAGTGGCCCAGGCATACAGAAAGAGGGAAGTATTGGGCAATCAATATTCTATGAGAAGCAGCATGTTTGGCCACCCTATTAAATTGTTCATTTAAAGGAACACCAAGATAGGAAGAGACCGAACACAATGCAATAACTTTCTCCTTTGCATAGAAAGAACAGATAGACTTTTGAGTGGCAAAGAAAAAGGATTTCTAGTTGAACGGTGAAGCAGCACTTGGAGAGTGCTTCTCAAATTGGAAAACATGGTATAGTTATTCTCAGGTTCAATATGACAGAATCTGTCCACAGCCATGAACTTCGCTATAAATTCTGCTAAGAAAACAGACCAAGATGAAAGGGAATGGGACAATGTGAAGTCGGAAACACAGCTGAGGACCCCACACCATCATCTGTTTTGGAACAATCAGTGTAAACTGATATGGAGTCACTGTAGAAGTCCCACTGGCGCAGAAAGGAAGAGGCATAACTGAAATCGAATTGCATGACCACTCACAGGGGGCAAAGAAAAGTGAGGATGAAAGTCACAAATACTGCAAAAGGACAATAAGAAGGAACGAGATGGTTGTGCTCGGGTTAGGTTCAATGAAGAGAAACGTGAATAAGGAGAAACAGAGAACACAGGAGCTCTTCCCTCCAATGATAATAATAATAAACTAAAAAAATCATAATAAAATAATTTAGCTAGAAAACTAACTTTATATATATATATATATATATATATATATATATATATATATATATATTATATATATATATATATATATATATATATATATATATATATATATATATATATATATATATATATATATATGAAATAAATGGCTAAAAACAACAAACACCATAAATAAATATACTCTATAAACACCCTAACTACAACCTAAGAGCCAAAAATTACTTTAAAACAATAAAATCATAAAAATATAAAAAGAGTAACAATTAACTAAAACTTAATAAGTATGATGAAAAACCGAGCTTTCGATCTCAACACCCGAAGATCTTTATTCAAGGGAAGTAACAAAAGAGAAATGAAACATCTACTCCAAGACGAAGACTCAATCAAATTTTGTTGGTTTGGAATTTTGTACAAAAATTAGCATGACAATATTTTTGGTAAAATACTTTTGTAAAACTTTTCATCTTTTATTAAAATATTCAAAATATCATCAATTTTCATTTCACCAAGGGACTGATTAAAATTATTAGTATTTTTAATGATGAAAGATTCTAAAGACTTTCTATTATCATTACTTTGGCAAGAAAATAGCAACTTTGCCTAACTTATATCAATAACGCAATTTTTTTCTTCTCTTTGCTGATGCAACGCAGAGTTACAATCACCACACCTCAGACTATAGTCATGTTGATAAATTCGTCTTAAAAAATCATTAGTTTCTTCAAAATACCCCTCATCACAATTCCTGCAACCTATTCTACAGATTCCAGTATAATCATTTCTATCTGACAAATGTGATTTAGATATAAATTTTCTTTTAAGAGTATTAGGGACATATTGTACAAACGTTACTGTTTGAGAAAAGTTTTAATTATGGGGTCAACATGAAATGGAATGATAATTCTTTCATTAGAAGGTTTCTTTTTCTTGAACATTAGTCCCTACACCATATATTTTCTTCTTAGCTTAATAAAAAGCTTTATTTATAACGCTATCCTGATGGAAAAGGGATCTAAAAGTTTCTCTTATGAAATTTAGAAAGGGTAGATCATGTCAGACAAATCTACTAGAATTTATGGAATATATTACTGAATGTATAGACAGAGGTGATCCAGTTGATGTCATATATTTAGACTTTAGCAAAGCTTTTGATAAGGTACCCCATGTTAGGCTGATGCAAAAGTTGTCACAGTGTGGTATAGATGGAATGATACACAATTGGATTAAAGAGTGGTTAAAGAACAGAAGGCAGTGTGTATTACTTAATGGTAATAAGTCATTATGGGAAACGGTAAAGAGTGGGGTCCCACAGGGTTCTGTGCTGGGAACCACTTTTGTTCCTTATATATATAAATGATTTAGACAAAGGTCTTAAATGTAAGGTTTCTAAGTTTGCAGATGATACCAAAGTGGTTACCTCAGTAAGGAATAATGATGGATGCATAAAGCTTCAAGGTGATCTAGATAGACTTCTTGGTTGGGCAGAGAGGTGGCAAATGAACTTTAATAGTAAAAAATGTAAAGTTCTTCATGTAGGTTACTCAAATGAAGGTTTTAATTATGAAATGAATGGGGAGTGGCTTGAGACTGTGGACCAAGAGAAGGATTTATGAGTGATTATTAGCAGTCTGAATGTGGGTGATCAATGTTTGGAAGCAAGGAATAGAGCCAATAAAATGTTAGGTATAATTAATCGCAATGTAGTTTACAAGAGCAAAGAGGTTATAAGCAAGCTATATAATAGCTATGTTAGGCCAACATTAGAGTATTGTGCACAGGTTTGGGCTCCTCATTTAAGAAAAATCATAGATATGCTGGAGAGAGAACAACGTCGAGCAACATGGATGATTTCTAGCTTTGAAAATAAATGCTATGAAGAGAGGTTGAAGGAGTTAGGAATGTTCTCAGTTGAAAGGAGATTTCTCAGAGGGAATATGATACAAGTTTACAAAATATTTGCATCTGACAGTAATAAAGATATTGAAAAATAATTTATAGTGGACCATGGAAGAGTAACTAAAGGACATAAGAAAATTAAAAAGAAGCCATGCTATCTCAATCTAAGAAAATACTCTTTCAGTAATAGAGATGTTAATTTTTGGAATGGTTTGCCGTAAGAGATTGTTGACTGTGATTCTCTTGTCAAATTTAAAAGGCGGGTATATATAAATTTTTAGATCAACAGATCAACCTATGACTAAGCATAACGGCAGTTTTTTGTAGTGGGTGATGGTTTATTGAATATTGCATGTATAATTGTGCTTAGTTTTATTTTTATCTTTGCATGAATGAACTGATAAGGGATAGGATAGACCAAGTCTTTCATACATGTATTAGTATTGTTATTGTTAGTATTTGTTTGGACTGGGATGGTCACGATAGGCCCTTGTGGCTTCTAACTGTCTCTATTTTCCTATGTTTAACACTAACTGAATAAATAAATAGAAAAAATATACCAAGTAAAAAATAACAAATAATAAAAGCTAAAAAACTAGAATAAATAACTAACATTAAAAAAAAACTAGAATGTATACTTAACTAATACTTCACTCACTCACTGACTTAATTGAAATATGGCACTTTATATACACAATCACCAAAATATATAAATATAACACTATTACTAATTTATAAACATATATAGATACAAAAAACAGTCTGAAAAATATAACAAAGTACAATAATATATATATATATATATATATATATATATATATATATATATATATATATATATATATATATATATATATATATATATATATATATATATATATATATATATATATATATTATAATGATAATTCACTTACATGAGAAGTGCCAGTAATTGTGTTCGGTATTTTCTGCTTTCCAAGCAACCTTTGACACTTTCAAAGCTTCCTTGTTTGGCCTATATAGAACCCAAGGAACTTCTTTGTTTCCCAAAGATAAGAGATGCAACCATACAAAGATTAGCTCCGCTACTGGGTGAAGAAATTAAAGAAGATTAGAATAATAACTCCTCCAAGATTGGAGAACATGAAACAAATGTACTCACCAAAGAACGGTGTACCTCCTTATTTTACCATTTAACTTACAGAGAACTCAGCGACAATGGAGAAAACAAACAAACTTAAAAAATATAACTCAAATTTTACTTATGAAAATATTATTAGGCACAATTTCATTTACATATATATAATTACTTAACCACTAAACCTAGAGGCCTCACCTATCTAACTTATGACTTAATTATTGCTTAAATATAACTATTCCTTAACCAATTTAGAAATGGTAACCAAAATATATATATAAGCATAGTCTTAAGAATAAATATTATCAAACTAATAAGAATTGTAAACTTTAAATAATATCAAAATAATGAAGATATTGAAAAAAATCAATTATTTAATATGAAAAAAAATGATAATGGTCATATTAAATACTATTTAATAAATAATAATGTCTTAAAGACAATTTTAAATTAATCAACAATCATCAACAAAAATTGTAAATTTAATTCCAGTTATATTTTTTCACCAAATTAAGATTATCATCACGTTAAATGGAACTATCACAACTCTTTAACAGTAACCGGATTCTTACCACAGTTTTAATTGGTCTTATAAATTTAAAACACTACAGTTTCCTCAAAGGATAATTTGAAATAGTTTTGAAACCTTTAAGGTCAAATTTATATCAAACCCACTAACTTTGGCTCTCAAGAGTGGAATATTTGGTGGTCAACTAGGAAACAGGATTTGGATCCTTGACTCTTGCTGGAATCTGGTCTTGTGTTCCCAAACTGATTCCCTTTAAAAATAAAGCAGACCAAAAATTTGCTCTTATTCAAGTTTTATTTCCCTAAACCAAATGAACATATTCTATGATATTTCTTTTACAAACAATTTCAAATTTGACTTGATGATAAATTATCACTTTAAGAGCTCAATGAAGTTATCAGACTAAATACTTGATTTATTTTTAATCTGACTTTTTCTAATTTATTCTTTATGACATTTAGATCCTTATTCAGTCTATACTTTATATTTAGGTTTTTACTTTAAATTACTTTATATTTAGATTTTTACTTTAACTTTTAATTGTTACATGTAATTCATAATATTCTCTTTGAAGTTTCTATCCTATAACAAGCTTAATCAATTTATGGACTTACCCTGAGTAGGGGCTGACACTATTTCAGATGAAATTCTTTGATCTTATTCAATTTTATTGTTATTTCTCTTCTTCTTTCAACATATAATTAAGCAGTCTCTCAATTTCTACAATCTTCCAACTTAAATTTTTCCTGTTATTTTATTTCTATTCTCAGGGGGAAAAAAAAAAACAATGAAATTTCTTCTCAATATATATATATATATATATATATATATATATATATATATATATATATATATATATATATATATATATATATATATATAT
>SEYY01011021.1:10000-20038 GCA_009176605.1 Armadillidium nasatum
ATAATAATTCGTTTCATTTAAAGTAAATTAATGATCTAAAAATGCTGAAATAATTATCCATAATAATTTTGTTTAAAAATCTATTTGAGTAAGCAAGTTCACAAAATGTTTTTATTCAAAATAGTTCTTGACCTAACTCAATGTTTGTTTATATCAAGTGGCCAATTGACCATTCAAGATTACTGCAGCGAAAATTAAAGATAGAAATATTTATCTTCAGTTTTCGCTGCAGTGAGTAGGAAATTACTGCACCAGAATTCAAAGAACACGATTGGTGGAACACTTCGCTTCAAGAATCTCCAAATCTTTAAAAAATCTTCACCATGAAACACACTTAGGGTGTTCCACGAAAATCTTTTATGACGCTTGAAGGAAAATGCAGCAAAAATCTTTAAAATATAAGGTTGTTCCACTACATCTGGAGTGACGTCAAGCTTAAGCTAGCTGCAGCGAAAATCTTTAAATCTTGCTTTTTCGTGAAATACATCAGCCACATACTAAGTATATACAGTTAAACTATCAGATACGAGAAATAGTTGTGCTTTAGATTCTGGTTCAAGGCAATTTTCGCTAAAAATGCACACTGCAATGTTGTCATTTTCCCCTACTCCCCCATCATAGACTTTTACTTTTACTTTTTAGTTTATGGAAAATCCTTATATTTTAGATTTAATTAAATATTTTATGATTTAAAGATGAAGCTATTTTGGTTTACATATTTGCTTCTTAGTGAAATACAAAATCTCTGGTTTATTTGAATTGTCAAATTTCCCTAAAACTAGATTCCCATTACGAATGGCAACACAAAAAACCTGGTTAGGCGATTTTTGAACACGCTAGAGCGACTTGCTCTTATAGCTCGAAACTCGTTAGAAACAAAATTGAAATAAAAGTGGTTTTTAATAATTATATCAACCTCATCGACCAGATCTTCCAGAGAACGCAATGTATTTAACTATTTAAAGCCTTTCTTTAAATAATAATTGTTTTATTTGGATATTGGGATTTATTGATGTTAGCATCTAGTAACTGCTTCCTTAGACTAGTCTGCTCCTTTTCAAATTTGCTCATGTCTTGATTTTAACTTTTAGCAAAGAGTAGACCTTGTTAGGAATTCTATGGCAACCTGATATTCAATTGGTTTGCTATTTTTGTATAAACAAAGGCTAGTAAAAATGTTTTCTTTTTATTATATATTTATATTATTTTTCCGTGATAAAAAGCATTTGTAGAATGCATTGAAATATATTTTGACTTCATATTTTCAATATTTTGAAAAATAGAGGTATCGTACCAGACCGATTACCATCACAAAAATTGCAAGACCATCCACCCACCATGATGAATAACAAAAAATAAAAACCAATTCTTTGAATCAAATCGAAAGATTGCTAAGAAAGCCACCAGAAGCCAGCATGAGCCAGGATTAAGAAACTGGCAGGTGCTCAAGATGCCTTGACACAAAGAAGACAGTAGTAATGAAAACAAAACTTAGAAAAAAAAAACTAACATATCTTGTCAGCATCAAACTCTACGTAAGAATTTATGGTTTGTTCAAATATGATGCAAAGTACTATATATTCATGTTGGAATTTTTGTTTTTGAGAGCGGACCAAACCTACAAGGGCACATGCCATCCTTCCAGGCAGACAAAATACTGCCCTTCAGGCCATCAAGAGTCCAGATCATCTACACGCTATGAGAGCTTGTGATGTTCTCCAAACACTTTGAAATCTAAAAATGGCTTTCTTTTATTTATTTGTTGATTCAAATGATCATCAGGCAGCAATCGCCTATAGAACATTATATAACAATATGACTTGTTCTTTTATATCTTGATATCAAATAAATTTTCACTATTTTCTTAAAATCTTTATAAAGATTTCAAGTGTGAATCAAAAATTTTTTGATAGAAGACCACCACCATTTCCATCCTTCTTATCTTTCCAAAAATTAGTATAATCATGAAATAAAGACTGATTAAAGATTTAGATCATGTTTCACTGATACCCATAATCGGAGCTTGCTTATCAAAAATAAGATAAACGCTTCAAAAATCAGGAAGTCTCTTCAAGCATTCCATTAAACAAATATTTTTGGCCAAAATGATAAAGACAGGCTGTAAACAAAGCAAAAATATCATCATTGCTAACCATCATAAGTGCTGCACCAAAAGATTTCTTTGAAATAAAATACTTGAAATTATTTTGGCTAATAACCATGAATTTCTTCAAAAAATAAGAATCATAGTCTGAAATTCTGAATTAATTATCAGGAATTCAATTTTCAAGATTACTTTCTAATTTATGTGCATTTAAAGTTTTCATTTGCTAATAAACAAAACCATGGTTGCCGGGGCAGATAAAAAAAAAAAAAGTTGCGAAAATTGATTTGACATGGTAGCCAGAAATAAATGTAAAAATAAATAAAAATAAATAAATAAATAAATTAAATAAATAAAAGTAAATAAATAAAAATAAATAATAAAAACAAATAAAATAAAAAAATTACGTTTTAAAAAGAAGCTTTTAACGTGAGGTTTTTCACCCTGGGGTTTGATATACAATTATAAAATAACGAAAAAAACAAATTAAAAATTACCACCCAAACTTTCTTCTTTTTTTAATGCTTATTAAGCTTGTGCTTATTCAAGTTCCCTTTATGATTACTTTCATAGGAACAGTCAGAACATTTAAATAATTTAAGTTTGTGTGTGTAAGCATGTGTCTTTTTAAGTTTCCTTTCTGATTACATTCATAGGAACAGTCAGAACATTTAAATAATTTTACGTTTGTGTGTGTAAGCATGTGTCTTTTTAAGGTTCCTTTATGATTACATTCATAGGAACAGTCAGAACATTTAAATAATTTTACGTTTGTGTGTGCAAGCATGTGTATTTTTAAGCTTCCTTTATGATTACATTCATAGGAACAGTAAAAACATTTAAATAATTTTACGTTTGTGTGTGTAAGCATGTGTATTTTTAAGTTTCCTTTATGATTACATTCATAGGAACAGTCAGAACATTTAAATAATTTTACGTTTGCGTGTGTTTGCATGTGTTTTTTTAAGTTTCCTTTATGATTGCATTCATAGGAACAGTCAGAACATTTAAATAATTTTACGTCTGTGTGTGTTTGCATGTGTTTTTTTAAGTTTCCTTTATGATTACATTCATAGGAACAGTCAGAACATTTAAATAGTTTTACGTTGTGTGTGTGAAGCATGTGTATTTTTAAGCTTCCTTTTTGATTACATTCATATGAGCAGTCAGAACATTTATACAACTTTATATTTCTGTGAATCAGCAAATGATTTTTTAATCTTGATTTCAAATTGCATTCATAACTGCAATGAGCGCACTTAAACTTTCTTTTGTTGTGTGTTTTTAAATGAGTCTTCAACTCATCTTTGCTTTTAAAACTAAAATTACAATATTTGCAACTCAAATTTTCTACATGATACTTTTTTATGTTTTGTTGAGGCACTTCTGCTCTCTGAGGTTTGCTTTTTGAAGTACTTTTCACTTCCAAATCTTTTTCTCCTTCAGCAGCATTCATCATGAGAGTCTGCAAAACAAATGAAAAAGAAAAAGGTAGAAAAAAATTCAAGTATTTTTATTAAAGTAGTTTTCTATTCTTCCTTTCTTTACTATTTTTAGTTTTTATAAAAGTTTAGAAAAAAATGGTATTGTATTTTAGCGCGATAACTTTCAATTTTAGCGCGAAAATGACGTCACTAAGTTTTCTGAAGATACCTTCTGATATAATTAAATATTTAGATATCAACAAACTTAATGTAAACAAACCCGTTTTTGTAGTCTCCATTTGTTTTTCGACTTTTACGTGCTGTTTTATATAAATTCTTAATATTTATTTTAATGTTAAAATATAATGTAATTTTCAAAATTATTTATTTATAAACTTTATTTTCTTTCCTATAACTATATAAATACAAGAAATAAATATTGGAAATAGGAACCGACCCTGGGGCAGGAATTTGGCCGGGACCGGGGTTCTGGCCAGGGTTTCCTAAAATTTGTAAAGAGGTCAAAAGCACTGAAATTTTAAGTTAAGAAAATTAGATATAAATTTAATTGAGGTTTATTTAATTGTAAGGAAGGAGTAGAATAGCCAACATTCACTTAAATTAATGATTATATGCATTTTCTCCGAAACATTTTCAGAAAATTACAGTTTTGTATAGGACAAGTTTTGAAAAAGTACAAAAAATTTAAAAATAATTAAAAATTTCTAATTCATAATAGTGATTTAACAGGTTTACCTAAGTAAAACCCTAAGGTAAAGTTTGAGAAAATGTAAAATATAAAATCATCAATTTTTTTAACCTGTATTTATAAATACCATTGTTATTTTATTGCTATGTATCAAACTTGTATCATTTAGCTGCATTTTTATTTAAAAATTATTATTTGCTTATACTTTCAGTCAATATGGCTAAAAGATCAGCTTCTGCAGTATTGGAGTACTTTACAATGTTTCAGGATAGGCTCGAAATAGCTAAATTTAACATCTGCAGTCAAAAAATTAGAAGAGAACCTCCGGGTGCCACAAGTAAAAACATTTCAACCAAATCTTTATGGAGTCATCTAAAATCAAAGCACAAAGATGAACATTCACTATCAGAAAAGGAGCGGTCAAAAGAAAAAGAAAAGAAAAATATCTTAATTTTATTTTGTTTGAATTTTTTTTTATTATTTGACTGATTGAGTAGAAATTTTCAATGCATTTTTTCACTAAGTTCTGAGTTGATTTAGAGCATTTTTTTTTGAGTCTATAACAGTTTGAAAGTTATTTGGACCCAAAGTTGAAAAAAAATGAATAACTGGGTCAAACCACTGGTCCACATGAGCTGAAAATTTAACTGAATACCTTTGCCCCAATTTCTTCCATTGGTGGAAATAGATATTTGAAATAACGTCTAGAAAAAAGTTATAAGAACTTGAAATTTTTTTTTGTGCAAAAATCGTACTCTTCTGGAGGAAAAAATTATTTTAAAAAAACGCTACTACTATTTTTTCTTATTTGTGGATATTGTTTAGAGGAGGGACAGGGCAATAACATTTATTTAGTGCATTATTAAATGTTATTTGTTTGAAGCGAGATATAGCCTCTCTAACTTTGGGAATTTTTGAAATTTGGTCAAAAATGGACCTTTTGAAACCTATATCTCGAAACCAACGAATAGCATCGAATAAATTATATAGAAGAATTTGTAGCCCCACCCCTCCTCTATACATCCACCAAAAATAAATGTTACAGTTGTATTTTTTTTTAAAATTTTTTTTGTTGAAAAAATGGATTTTTTTTAGTTCAAAAAATTTTTTTTTTTTTTTTTTTTTTTTTTTTTTTTTAAGTTGGCATTTTTTTTTCCTATAACTCTGGGAACAAAAGTCTATTAGAAGCTTTTGTAGCCCATAGAATTTTGAATAAGTAGTCCAACTTTCAGCTCATTCTAAAATGTGGTTTGGCGGGGACTTTTTTTTTTGAAAAGGGTCAAATTTCCAAAAAAATTAAAAAAAAAAAAAAAAAAAAAGAAACTTTTTAACCGTAATAGACTCGGAAAAACTCTAGAAATGGACTTTTCTTACCGTTGAAAAATCTATATACACTTAAAATATCAGCAGAATCAGCTGAAAATTAAAAAAAAAAATTGAAACTTTTTTGAAACGTATAATTTGCCATTTTAACCCCAGTCTTCCCTGATTTTTAGCCGGGGCCGGGGCCCCGGTCGGTTCATAATTGGAAATTAATCTTTTATATTAGTTACATTATTTATTTGTTTTAAAAGTTGGGATAGTCTAAAATATGACCAAAATTAGGACATCCATTTTTTTAAAAAAAATGAATCTGTTTACATGTGTTTGGCACTACTTATTTATTACTTTGACACGATAAAATGTAACGTTACTCAGTGCAAACATTTTTAAAAGAATATCTTCCACAACATCAATTTTTTAATATCTATGCCAATTTTGAGGAATTCTCTATATAGTGCTTAGGAGTGGGAATTTTAAACTACCGGAATAAAATTAGAGCTAGCTAGCTTTTAACACTAGACGAAGTCTGACCTAGGACTGCTAATTTTAAATATCTCACTGTTAGTTATAGAACAAGCTCATTATGTACTTCAACCTGTTATTAATTTAACTTAAACTTATTTTAATGAGTTTGATAGTACCTGCTTTGCTTTCAGTGTTACGAGATTTCAGCTCTGTGTTTCAATGAGGAATCAATTAAAAATTTATCAAATACTATAAATTTTTTATTTTTAAAAGTGTATATCCAAATATATTTTTAGAAACCTTTATTATTGCAGTTGACAAACTTTTATGTTGTTGGTGAGTAACCTTCTTTTATGTTAAATTTTATTGTTTTAACTTTGTAGGCTAAAATAATACACTAACTAGTTGGGTTCTAGATAATTATTTTTGTTCTTAAAATTTTGGTTGGGGAGTCACAGTACTGCTTTTAGCTCTTTTCTGCCTAACACAAAATCCACATCATAATTAAAGCCTATTTGAAACACTTCTTTTAACAACAACAACAACAATAATAATAATAATAATAATAATAATAATAATAATAATAATAATAATAATAATAATAATAATAATAATAATAATAATAATAAAAAAATAATAATAATAATTTATAAATATTTTACCATTAATTCCTTGTGACTAAACTTCTTGAGAAGCAGCAAAGGAAATTTTGAAGTCAAAATTTGAGCAAAATATTCCTCTTCGTCTGATTCAAAATGTGCTTTTAAACCCTTTTCATTTACTTTATTTAGCAACGAAGAAACATTTTTCACACTCATAAATTTCTATAAAAGAAATTGGATTAATAATAATAATAATAATAATAATAATAATAATAATAATAATAATAATAATAATAATAATGAGAAAATACATCCTGTTCTTTTAACCACCTGTTTCCAAGGTGAGTAAAAGAAATCATAAAAATGATTTAACAAGAATAATAATAATAATAATAATAATAATAATAATAATAATAATATTTCTGACTTCCAATACAGGTGCTGACACTGCTAACGAAAATCCGACAATACTAATGTGAAATTCCAACACTAGGGTCTGCGCCCTTGACTGAATGGAAAGAAGAACTTCCATAAAATTGAGAATAAGTTTATTTCTATTAAGGCAAAAAAGAACGTCAGATCGGAAGTGCGGCGATTCAGCCAAAATGAATGACAACCGATTTCCCCTAGTAATGGAGAACAGTTTAGGGAAGTACCTGTAACGTAGTGTCACCAAGGCAGGGCGTCCTACCAAGATGTGGTAGATAGTAAAGGGTGTATAATCTCGGCAAAAGTTGCATGAAGGAGGGTTATCCCTTGACATAATGTACCCGTGCATGGCATTTGTGTGCTCGATTCTGAGGAGTGTCAGTGTCACTTCCCGTTGGTGGCTAAGACGATCTGGAAGGGATCAACCCGACAGACACGAGAGGTTTCACTGAACTAAGTTTAGCACACAACAGTTTTGTCATTCAGTCTGAAAATTCCTTTTGGGAGGTGCGTAGTAGTCCGTTGCTGGGTGAAGGCTCCATAGGAGTACGAGAGGGAGGTACACGTTGCTGGAGATCCGTAAAGAGGAACACCGAAGAGCTCCTCTATCTGCTAACTAATTACTGAGAATCTGCACAGGAGAGGGAATTCAGATCGTCTTGGAGATAAACCAAACATTTTTGAACTTCTTTTAAACTTCTAATCCTTCTCCTTATACTGTCAAACTCTATCCTCCTCTGAGTTCTTCTGAATGCTTTCTAATCACTGTATCCTCTTATATCTTTTCAAGTCTTCTGCGTATTTCGAGGAAACGTTTGTGACATTTCGGTACCGAAGTTGGTCAGACTTTCAGTCCTACTTCTTTGATCAATCACGTAATATGGTTTGAAATTAGTTCAAAAAGTTTCTTAGAACAACTTACCTTTTAGAATTTTTATTTAAGAGAAACAATATGATTCCACCAATATAGATCAGAAAAAAAAAAAATACAAATATATATAATAGGGAGAGTAGAAAGTAGAGTTGAGTAATTTCCAAAAACTTTTGTAGATTGAGTAGATAAGTAAAGGAAATAGTTTTTGAAATACTGAAAAACAACTTTTTTTTTGATGTACCCATTTGAAAGAGAGAAAAATCAGTTATTATTTTAAAGCTGCCTTTTAAACATAAATAAAGAGTAAGTTATTGTAATCAACATGAGTAGATACGAAAAATGATATTAGAAGGTCTTTCACGACCAGTAGAAAGAGGATAGAGGATGCAATCGAACTTTGAAAAACACCAGTAGTGCTCTTTCTCTCTCACTCTCAGAGTAGAAAGAGAACAATTCCCATGTATTGCGTATATAGTAGCGAATCGGACTCAATATCAAAGGGCCTGGGTTCAATCTCAAAAGAGAAATTCTACAAAAATGTTTAATTCCTAGATTAATTAAGGTAAAAAAAAAACGTCGAATTTGAACATAATAAAAACAAAAAAAAAATCTCTAAATGTAATTCCGATGTACGTATAAATGAACTAGAAAGATTTTGCATAATTCTGAAATGAAATATAAGTAACATGTGACCCAAGGAATTTTATGAAGGTATCCTTGTGAAAAATTGCATGAGGAGAGTCAGAGTTACTCCCAAACAGAAAACTTTTTTTTTTTTTACCTTTTCAAATTAACTTTCAAAATATTTTTAATTTCTTTATTTTCTTCAATAATGAAGAAATATTTTTTGAAGTCATAAATTTCTAAAAATGAAGTTTACTTATTATTACCAATAATAATAATAATGAAAAGTTTTCCACTCATTAACCTGTTATAACTTAAGTAATGAATAACATTTGAATCAACATACCTTTGAGTGCTGACCAAAAGATTTCTCCTCAATCATCATCAAATTTTCGGATTTTATGACACCATTGTTAACCAGTCCTTCATCTAACACGGATTCCTTCTCTGATTCAGTCAACTCTGACTTTATAGATACATTTTCATCTATCTCTTCAGGTTTAATGTCTTCTGTTTTTAAAGTGAAGTCTGATTCATTATCACAAAAGATCTGAAATAACAAAGAATTTGATTAAGCTTACTGGGATGTAATACAACCATCAAATCATATCCATGAAGGGAGGTAATCAAGTTTGAAGACAAACAAATAGAAACCAACTCTACTCTGATTAATAGTAAGATAGCATTGATTTAAAAATGTCTAGGTTGGATTGCAAATATTAATCCTAAGAACATTCCAAGATCATCAGGTGTTGTAAAAAAGAAAGGTGGTCAGTAAATTAGAAAGGAAACCCAGTGAGGGACAAAGAAGTCAAAGAAATTTGGAAAAGTGTTAATAGAATTTAGGATCTGTAAGACTCACGTCATGGATTATTAAAACAACTGTTTGAAGAACAGACAATGACCATATCGTAAAATGTGGAAAAATTTTCTTGTCAAAAGATTTTAAATTATTAAAAGAATATTTGTTATTTTCAAAAAGCATCAATAAATTACATAATTACATATGCTAAAAATAATATTTATTCTTTTAAACTAATAGCAGCCTCAACTATAGAATAGTTTGTTTCCTTATTTAAAAAATTGAGTTAACAAAAAATTTGTGACACTTCTTAGTTTTTATGGAATAGAATTCCCCATCACAAACTTTGCATTTCAGCTCTTTTGGGGTTTTCTAAATATTATGAAATTTACATAAACTTTAAAAACAAAAATTCCTCTAAACTTTTTTTATGCGATATTTTTGCTTCTTTAGACATGAATAAAAGAAATATCTTAGAAGTTATTTTCAAAAATTGTTTACTTTATTCAGTGACTCTCTCAATCCTCTTACATGTACTCACTCAACTTGTAATCTCTGGCACAGTCTTCCTTTCATGTGTAAACTATCAACTATCTTTTGGCCTTTAACCTGGGTAAAAGGTTTAGATCCTCCAAATCTGGTGGATTGTGTATAACGCATTCCAAGTGTATATATATATATA